>JARHUK010002929.1:2590-21241 GCA_031001725.1 Pseudopyricularia javanii | reverse complement strand
CTCCCCCACAATGATCTTTACAACAATGGTATCGTGTTTGTAAGCTAACTATAACAAAGTAAAAATTAATCCTCGTCGATATATAATTAACGTGAAAAAGTTTGGCAATGAAAGCGCTACTGTTTACAAGCAGACTAGATGAGATAACAACTTTGGATGGTTTGCCACTGCTGGTATTGATAGTACTATAGAGAGTCTGGCTCGAATTAACTAAGCATTTACAACGTGGTATATAGTGAAATGAATACTGTAACGTAGATTATTAGGAACACGACTAGATCATAAGACCCAGATGAGTTGTTTGACGACGAGCTGCCTGGCGCTATAGCTTACGAATATATTCAGAGCGGTATCATCGACCTTTGCGCCTCGCTCGTTGAAGTTCGCTCCACTTATCAACGGTCCACCTCACGTATTTCTCAGTGAAGCAATACCTCGTTAGCCATCTTCCCGTCTATGATGGATTGAGGTCGATCGACGGAAACTTGGCCAACAGCGCTCTGATGGAGCTGCACCAGGAACATCTCCTTCTGGCTGGCCTTTCGATACCTAGGAACGCGATCCGCTTGGGACCGGGGCTTGGAACTAGTAGAGGAGCGCATCCCGCGTGTGTTCAACACGAGTGCTTTCAATGCTTTGATCGATGCGTCGGATGGGTTCGAGACGTCGCCGATGCCCGAGATGGTTGCGCGACAGGTCAACAAGCTCTGGCCCAGGATTTGTATGGTCACTCGGCAGTCACTTTTGCTGTGATGCAGGGCAACGAAAACATATCGACCAAGCTCATCTGCACGGTGCCGGGTCAGTTCGACTTTGCCGACAGATTCGGACGCTCGCTCCTGTGGTGGACACGCAGGACGCAGAATGACCTTTTCGCCGAAATTGCTGCGCCAGGAAGTGTCTGCCCGTCTCGAGAATGGCATGGACGTCTCGCTAGTCGAGCCGACGACTAATATTGCGCTGATGCGACAGCAATTGCCTCCAGCTGTAACGGAAGCAGCAAATAGGTTCTGTGACGGCTGCGACATGACTTTGACGGCAAAGGAAAGATATCGGCACCACTGTGGTGTCTGCTGTGGGGGGAAAGTAGACTTCTGCGAGGAGTGCTTCCGGCTTGGCGTCTCCTGCATAGGGCCGTATCATGTGCTCAATAGGTTTGATTCCAATTTGCAGGCGCCCACCCCTCCAGCAGAGTGAAGGGAAGTAGAAGGCCGTTTCGGCGAAGACCTGCTAGTAAATGTATAAATAATGATCATTGTGCCTGAACAGCCGTTACTTTCATAACCTGATTTCGCCAGTATATCTTAATTATAACATTGATATCGAAACACGGCGGGCATTTATCTATCAAAAATCATAGGACATACCTGGCTGGTCGCCCAGGACAACATGCCGCCCGGAAGCGGCCACCGGCGCCAGCCAAATTCGACGGCCATTTCCCGTGGAACCTGCACTTCTATTGTAAAATCATTCATTGCATCGCTTCATTTCTATGACGACTTGAAAAACCACTGTTTCGAAACATCAAAACATGCCATGTCAGAAAGTGCAACAAGGACCGAAATCATGATGGAACTGCACTTACACTTGACCTCTTGTTGTCTCCAGACTGCAAGTTGCTGATTGCCGGGTTGGCCGCAGACTCCGCAGGGCCGCCGCCGCCACCACCGCGCAGGGGCTTGGCAATCCGGCTGCCTGCATTTGAGAAGCTGAAGCCGCCCGTTGGCGAGCCGAGTCCACGCGTGCTGCCGGCCTTGGCGGCCTCGAGGCGCTCCTTGACCGCGGCCAGTTGCATCTCGAACCTATCGACTTTGTTAGCATGACCACTACCTCGCCAGACAGACGGTACGAGTTCCATAGCACCGAGGAAACTTACTTGTGGTTGGCCTGCGCCATCTTCTCCTGGCTGTCCTGCAGCAGGCTCTCAAGGCTCTGGATCCGCTCGTTGCGGGCAATGAGCTTGCGCTCCGCGATGGCAACCTCCTTCTTCAGGCTCGAGTTTTGCTCGACGAGCTGGCGCTGCACCTGGGTGAGCTGCTCCAGGTTCCTCTCCAGGAAGGCCATCTTCTTCTGCTGAGCCCGGTTGTTGCTCGACCGGAGCACGTTGTTATACTGCTCCCGCGTCTCGTCGAGCGAGATCTCGAGCTCCACCACCCGCTCGCAGCGGTTCTGCAGGTCCCGCATAAGGCTCTTCTTCATGACGTCAAACTCGGCCATTTGCTGGGCCACCGACTTGCCGTTCATGACCGGAGGTGCGCCGGCGTTGCCGTTGGCGCCAGAGGCCTTGGTCTGCCGCTGCAGGTCCTCGATCAGGACCTTCATGCGCTCCGCCTCGGCCGTCTTGCGCTCGATTTCGGTCTTCAAGTCATCGACCAGATCTGTTTGCGCGCCCTGCCTGTCGGTGAAGGCCTTCTCGAGCCGCGCCCGGAGTTCCTCGGCATCGCCCTCGCCCAGGTTTCGCGACAGCAGATCCTCGTACTCTTGCTGGAGACTCTCCAGCCTCTGCTCCAACTCGGCCCTGCGACGGGCTTCAGAGCCGTTCGACGCACTGCTGTATAAGGAGAGTTCGGCTTGGCGCACAATCCCTTGGGTAGCAACAAGCTTGGACTGCAAGGTCTTGAGATCTTCCGCCGGAATCGGATCTCCCGCGCTGCTGATCTCCTGGAGCGTCTCGAGCTGCTTGATGGCGCCTGCGATCGCCTTCTCGTTGTCGCTGAAGACGTCAGCGCCCAGTTCGAAGCCAGCCATCATCTTGGCCATTTTCTCGGCCTTCTTCTTCTCCTTCTCGTCCAGGGCTGCACCGCTCTCTTTGGCGTTCATCTTGACATCCAACAGCTGCTGCTTCAGCTCGTCGAGCTCCGTGGTCAGTTCCGCGTTTGCCTCCTTCAGGGCGTCCATGGTGATCTGAGCCTCCTTGCTTTCAAAGTTGATGCGTTCAAACTGCAGCTTGAGCTCGTTTTGCTCGCCCATCAGCCTCTCGTTCTCCTTGCCCAGCTTGCCGTCGTGCTCCTTAATTATCGTCAGCTCTTCCTTCATCTCGCGGATCTGCCGCTCGGCGTTTGCCGCCAGCGTCTCCTTTTCCGAAAGCTGGTCTTGAAGTTCGTTTTCCCGACGCAGGTACTCTTCCCTCTCGTCCTTCTCCAGCGGTATCGACGGCGTCGCAGAGCGTTCTGTCAACGCCGGCGTCTCTGACCTGCTGCTTGCTTCCGCCACCAGCCTCGAGGGCGTTGCCGGTCGCGCGGCCGGTGTACCTTTGGTAGCAGGAGCCACGACATCCCCAGACCGTGCCGGAACCCACTTGTCCTTTGGTACCGTCTCGCCGGAGCGCCACAGTTGCACCTCGCCTTCGAGGCTCACTATATACTTCTCGAACGAGGTAATCTGAGTCCTGGCCTTGCCGAGCAGCTGCTTGAGCTCAGCGGGGCTGAGCTCGGCATTGACCTTGGCCTTGTTCTTGATAGACTTTGCCCTCATACCAAAACGCAGGGTGCCGAGCGTTTCGGCGTCATTGTAGGAACTCGGCGAGCAGTTGACAATCAGAGTGGTCCGGCTGTTGCCGCCCAGCGATTCTTGAAGGATACGGGTGAGCTTCGAGTCTCGATATGGAATGTGCGAGGATTTGCCGTCGGTAAGAGCGTTGATAACCATGCCCAGGGCGCTCAAGCTCTTGTTGATCTTCTTGGCCTCCTCGAGCGTCTGTCCGCTGGCTCCTGTCTTGCCGACCTTTTCACTACCAGCCAAATCGACCAAGAACAGCTGCCCACTCTTGGCCGAGCCGGTCTCGACGTTCTTTTGCGTGATGGTGACGACAAAGATGGAGTGGGACCGTGACGACTCCTGGTTCATGTTGGTGGCCGCCACAGCCCTCGCGTTTCCTCCCCTCCTCATGACCTCGTAAACTTCCTGGACGCTCGAGACATAGACCTCGAGGAGTCCCTTGACGTACACGCCGCGGTTCTTCTCCTCGTGCACCGGCAGGTTGTCGTTGTGGGGGGCGAGCAAATCACGGATGCGTTCCATGTAGATCTCCATGTAGCTAACACGGACTGTGTACTCGATTGTGCTCGGGCTGGACAGAATGCTGGCAAAAATCTGTTCCACGATACGCGGGATGACACCACGGCCGTCGTCGTCGTCAATGTTGGTCCCCATCATGGTGTAGGACTTTCCGGCACCGGTCTGGCCGTAGGCGAAAACCGTTCCATTGTAGCCGTTCAAGATGTCGTCGACTGTGGGTTTGATAGAGAAGTCGAAGATGTCTGACTGCTTGCAGGACATGTCAAAGACCCGGTCAAAGGTGAAGGAGCCTTGGGCCTCCTTGGACTGTTGGGGGCCATGTTTGTTTCAGTGTTAGCTAGCTTTCTGTCGGGCCATCGGGTACGGACTACTGTCCCAAGCAAGATACTCGATATGACTCCCGAGACCATGTCGCGCAACGCAAGGAGGAGGGTTCACACGTACGTCAATAGTACACGTATCGTCGCCTTCGAACCTGACAATGGGCTGGCCGCCCGACTCGATCTCGACCCGGTTCTGCGGTCGGAACCGGGCGACGACCTTGATGCTGTTGGCCGAAGACATGGTGATGGGGGTGGTGCCGCTGTTGGAATGCTGCGGGCTTTGGTGAGTCTATCCTGTCATGAACCTTGCTGCCGACTTGGCCGACGGGGCGGCGGGAGACAGGATGGAGAAGAGCGGTGTCGGGACCAGTTGAGGGAAAGGTAGGTGTCGGCACCAGTACTCTCAGCTGCGCCCGTACCGTGATTGGGCTGAGGCCCGGTTTGCGCCTCTGGGTTGTTTTGAACTCGAGGCCAAAAAGAAAATGCGGGCGCAGATCTGGGAGGGGATTGAGAGACGGTTGAGGGTTTGGCGCAAAGCAACGCAACAGTGAGCCTTGGGGGTTTTGGGTTGATCGCTGCGAAAGCAGGTGGGTTGGTTGCATAGAAACGGGTCCAAACAAGCCAGATTGGGTCCTTGTCCTTGGATTTGGGGACCTTGGCCTTGTATTGATTTAAATCAGATTTGCGTCCCGCGTTGCGTGCTGCTTGTGTTTGTTTTTCCTGGGGTTTCCCGCTCGATCCCAGTATTTGGGGTTACTATTGATTATTGCCTCATCATTCACCTTCTCACTTGTATCGCAACCTCTCGCGACTTGATCAGCCTTCCTTCGCCTCTGGCTGTCTGGTTCGAGAATCCCGCTTCTTAATCTCCTGGTGCGGGGCCGATAATGACTTTGTCATGCCGCTATTCATGCTCAATATTGCCCCGCCTGTCCAACTGTGCTTTGACGACAGCGAACAGCAACCGCAAGTGGACGATTAATAAAAAGCCCCAGGACATGGCCTAGCCGTTGCCTTTGACTGGCCAAGGATGCAGGTACTGTTATTGAATGATTCGGGACTAAAAAGTACTTACAAGACTTGGTATTCCATACAAGTATGAAGCAGGTGTTTCAATTAATACTACAGTAGACAGTAGTACAAGTACAGCTTGGAGACCAGGCCGCCTAGGCGCTCACTGCACTCCACGTCAAACTACCCCTCCTCCTCTCGAAGCGATCAACCCAAGCACAGACGATGCCTAGGTGCCCAGACAATACATTCGAACTCTGCATTGCACCCTCGCATATTCGCCTCACTTGCAATTTGCGTTTGATGGTGCTACCTTGCACTCTAGAGGCCACATGATAAGTATTCGAAGCAAAATCCACCAAAAACTCCGAGACACCCAAACGCCAAAACCATGCACTCCCATGGACACTACGCCATGTCGTGTCTGTCTGTCGGCAAACCAAAAAAGGGCAATAACCAAACTTAAGCCGACGAGGCCCCTGAAAGTGACTCTAGCACAAGGTAATTCGGTTGGAAAGACAATAGCAGCAATCTTTTCACGCCGGCAGCTTCTCATGCCTTATTCGTCATCTCCCTCCCAGCTCTTCTCCACGGTCTCCCGGACTCTCTTAATGTACTCCTTGCGGTTGTCTTTGTAGAGGTTGGAAGCTTCGACGTTGGCGGGTGAACCGGTGTTTGGGTCGTTAAGTAAACTGGGATACAAAAGACGCATTAGACAACTTGACCACGACGGACGCCGCACCTGACAGGGTGGCACAGCATATGCCGGACCCCGGACCACCGCCTCACCTCTGAATGCTCGTCAGGATAGCCGCAACGTCATATGTGGGACTCCATCGGTTCTGTAGAATGTCCAGACACAGCTCCCCTGTGGCGTATACGTTCGGGTGAAACATCTGGCTGATGAACTTGACTGATGGTGGCTTGTTCGGATACTGCTCCTCAAAGTGCATGACCAGGCGGAAAGTGCCATCCTCGAAGGGTGTGTCGCCAGGCCCGATTATTACGGCGTTCCTGGAGAGGTGACACGATCTGTCAGCTCAAGGATTGGGCGTGGGCGGGCTGCTGTTTGGGTTTTCGGAAAGGCGAGACTCACCAAGTCATGACGTTGTCCGGTACCGGTGAGGCAGAGACGCCGGCTGGAGGGTCGGTTTGCATGCGCTGGTAATGCCAATGTCGCGTTAGATCCCCTAGTCAACTCATGAGACCCCGACGGGTTGGATGGGACATGTGCTGGAAAGGCGCTGAGGGCTGCTCGTGGCAGGACTCACCTTGAAGTCGCGCATGAGGCGGCGGCGGGCGGCGGTCGACATCTTGCCTGGAATAACGGGTTGTTTTTGGTGTGTCGAGGGTGCGTGCAAGTCGGGTATTGAGAGGGCGCTGGCAAAGTAGGTAGATTGTTCGAGGCGGTTAGTGCAGTGGCTATTGCAGCCATTCGAGACGGCGTTTGTACAGTTATTATGTTGGGCGGCGACCCTTGTTGGAGCGGCAGGGGTTCCCCCCGATTCTGCGCGCCAACATCCCCACCTCCGCCGATAAACGCCTGCGCACGTGACCGATTAGCAATACAGAGTTCCTACCCAAGGTAAGGTAACTTTGCTAGTGATTGTCTCGGCGAGCTGATGGAAGGGCATTGAGTTGGTTGTTTTCTTCATGTTGTGTCTCTCTTAAGGGTTCTGTAGGACTAAGAAATCTCGACCAGGCTTTCAAGTTCAATATCAGCTCAAAATGCCTCTCAACGCTCCGGTCCACACCACAGTCCAACATCATGACTGGATGTTTTGACATGCAAGGAACACATTGGAGACTTGAGCAGAAGAACTAATGCTGATTGATCTTGTGGCAAAAGAAGATTGTCAAATCGTTTTGAGATGGTCAGAGAAAATCTTGCCCCCTCTCCCGGCACTGGCCGAGCTTTGCACATGGCCGGTGATTTCCTACTTTTGGCACGTGCGTGTGGGTGTGACCATGGTGCAGGGGAGGCTCGGCTTAGGAGGTCGCGCTCGGCCGTCATCGGCTAGAGCTAATGACGCCCCAAAGTCCCAAGTGTCGGTCCCCCGCGCTCGCTTCCCTACCTACAATTCAGAAGATTCCGTCATATTTCCTTTCACTCGACCTTGCTAGGACAAGGCATATTTATTCTTTCTCCCAAGATTGCACAATTGAGCCAAAGTAGCTGGCTGTTCTTCCTCTGCCGTACTTTGCCTCACATCGTTGCTTCATCATGTTCCCCCACAGCACCCGCTCACTGCTCCACACGAGCTCTCTGTCGTCATCGCTTCGATACGGCGCCAGGAGGCATTTCAGCTCCCGAGGGGCACTGCAGCAGGAGATTCGGGATGCATACATCATCAGCGCGTCAAGGACGCCAACGGCAAAGGTAGGCCCAGTCGTGGCCCTCTAGATTCGTCTGCTCGAGGTCAATCGCTAATTCGCCCCTTACCCTGCGCAGTTCAACGGCTCCTTTACCACCGTTCCCGCGCCTAAGCTCGGCGCTGTCGCCATCAAGTCCGCCCTTGAAAAGTCCCGTGTCCCCGCCTCGAAGATTAGCGATGTCTACATGGGCAACGTCCTGCAAGGCTCCGTCGGCCAGTCCCCGGCTCGGCAAGCCGCCATCTTCGCCGGGCTACCTTCCTCGGTCGAAGCCATCACGATAAATAAGGTCTGCGCGTCGGGTTTGAAGTCGGTCGTCTTTGCCGCGCAGAACATCCAGCTAGGATTGGCAGAGGCCCAGATTGCGGGCGGCATGGAGAACATGTCCAGGACCCCATACTACCTGCCGCGGAGCAGCGGACTGCCGGCCTTTGGGAACGTCCAGCTGGAGGATGGGATCATCAAGGACGGTCTCACAGACGCCTATGACCAGTTCCATATGGGAGTTTGTGCTGAGAACACGGCCAAGAACCACAGCATTACTAGGGAGGCACAGGACCAGTACGCCATCCAGTCATATGAGCGCGCACAGGCTGCGTGGAAGGCCGGCGCATTCAAGGACGAGATCGCGCCCGTGACGGTTTCGTCGAGGAAGGGTGACAAGATCATTGACACGGACGAGGGATACCTAGACATTAAGCTGGACAAGGTGTCCACCTTGAAGCCCGCCTTCGTTCGCGATGGTACCGGGACCGTGACGGCTGCGAACTCGTCGACGCTGAACGACGGTGCAAGTGCGCTTGTTCTTGGCAGCAAGGCCATTGCGCAGGAGTTCGGGTCCGGTTCCCGCGTCCTTGCGAGGATATGCGGTGCTGCGGATGCTGCGATTGACCCGATCAACTTCCCCATTGCCCCCGCCGAGGCGGTTCCTATCGCTCTGAAGCGGGCAGGGATCACCAAGGACCAAGTGGCCGTTTGGGAGTTCAACGAGGCTTTTGCAGCCGTTATCAAGGCGAACGAGAAGGTTAGTGAGGACAGTTGTCCATCCCATGTTGATGTAGCGAATGCTTTGCTGACAGCGGCTCGCCGCGACAGATACTCGGCCTTGAAAAGGCCAATGTCAACCCTCTGGGTGGCGCTATCTCGTTGGGCCACGCACTTGGAAGCTCCGGGTCTCGCATTTTGGTGACCTTGCTGCACCAGCTCAAGCCTGGTGAGTACGGAGTGGCAGCCATCTGCAACGGAGGCGGAGCTGCGACAGCGGTGGTCGTCCAAAGGATTGAGTCTGTGTAAGGATGCAGGTTTATATGAATTGTCATAGCTATGCACATGAGATCAAGATGCCATTAGATTTATGGCAGGTGAAAACATTTCGGCATTTGATCCGTGCAACTAGGTTGTGGTCAAGCGCTATTGGCAGGGACGGCAACGATCGCCGATCACGTAAAATAACGGGTGCGATTGATTTTGTAGAAGAGATCAAACAAGACAAGTGGTAGGGGAAGTTTGGAAGAGTGAAGTTGATACTGAATCAATGTGTAATGAAATTTTCGTTGGCAAATTTTTGTTTAGGTCAAAGTCATTTTACAACTCGCTTGAGTAGTACAGTGCGCGTCGCGTCTCAGCCACGCGATCTGCTTCTACTGGGACTCACAACCGAACCTCATCCCTCTCATTCAGCATCACAATACTGTTTTTAGATTCTGTTTCTTGCCATCTCTCCCGCGCAAGTTAACCCAAAAAAATTAAATCACTAATAAGCGTCCCAGGCAACGCAAAAACCGCCCCTTCCGGGCGCACCCCCGACCACAGTGCAGGCCAGCAATGACAGGGCCATAATGGACGTCTTGGGCATATTTCTCAAGGGTGTCAGGGACCTCGTGGCCGCCGGCGACGGCAGCACCCTGAGCGAATGGCTGCCGGCGGAGCCGGACTCGCCGCCCGTGTACCACCTCATCGGCCAGGAGCTGCGCAAGAGGCACCCCAAAGGGAGCGGCGGAGGCGGCGGTGGCAGCGGTCTGCAGTCGCTCGTGGAGAAGGCGCTGCCCGAGGACGACAACGTGGCCGACGGCGGGAGCACGCCGTGGCCGGGCTTCCACGCCTTCGTGGCCGAGTACCTCGCCTACTGGCGGGATGTCAACTTTGGCGATTTGATGGACGTCCACGAGCGTCTGTGTGCGCTCTCAGTGTATGGACCCCCATTTCTCATCCAAGGGCACTTGAAATGCACGCAAAGTCCGGACAAGAGCTTACAGTTAAAACAAAAAAAAATCACAGGTCATGCACGTCGGCGCTCAAGCACCCTGGGCAAGGCAGCATCATGGTCCAGACGAGCGTCTCGTACGCCCAGTCCATGATCAAGCTGGTCAGCGTGCTCAACGGCCGGCCGGACATCACGGCTGCCAGGCGTCAGCAGAGCAGCGGTGGGGATGAGGGCGAGGCGCGTACTTTCATGGACGACTCCCTCGACGTGATCAAGGAGATGTTTTCCAGCTGCGCCAGGGACCGTGCGCAGCTCACCCCAGGCAGCAAGAAGTCGGTCGTCTATCTTCTTGCCAGCATGGCCTTTAGATTACTATTCATTGTGAGTTCCTACGTTGCGGTGCCATCCTTGTCACTGCTGTCACAACCTGGAAATGAGTAGCTTGCTGACTGTCATGGGCTCCAAAAGTGCGGGAGGCCGATGATGGCATGGTCCCTCCTAAACGGCCTCGAGCAGGCGCCCCCGCTGCCCCTCTACCCGGCCGTCCAGCGCGTCACCTACCTCTACTACCTGGGCCTGGTCATGTTCCAGAGCGACCACTACCCGCGCGCCGCCGCCGCCCTGGACGAGGCCTACAGGCAGCTCCCGCGGCAGCTCACCAAGCAGCGCCGCCTGGTGCTCACATACCTGATACCGGCCAACGTGCTCTCCGGGCGCCTCCCGACCGATGCCCTGCTGCAGCGGCCCGAGGCCGCGGACCTGGCGGTGGTGTTCCGGCCCTTGGTCTCGGCGATACGGAAGGGCGACTTCGTCGCATTCCAGCAGGCGCTCAACGCGCGCCGAGACTGGCTGCTGGCGCGCAACCTGCTGTTCCCGCTCATGTACCGCGCCAGGCCGCTGCTGTGGCGGTCCCTAACACGGCGCGTGTTCCTGCTCACGTACAAGCCGGCCGACGGGGGTGGCGAGGCGATGTTGCCTGCCGGACGCAAGGCCGTGACTCTTGATCTGAAGTACGTTCTTGATACATCCAAGCATATGTTCCTACCCTACAACGCCATCCCGCTTCCCGTGGTGCTAATTAATTCCTTCCGGTTTTGTCCTGCAGCATGGTCCATGCGGCAGCAAGCTACATCCAGCGCACGCTAGAAGGCACCCTTCCCCTGCCGTCGAGACCCATTGGCGCAGCGGGGCAGGCGAACGAGCTCCTGTTCCGGGCGGTGGCCAACAGCGCGGCAACCCAGCAACAGGGGCAGCCACCAAGGAAGCTCTACGCATACGAGGGCGTGCTGTGGGGCAACCTGCCGGTGACGATCGAGCACGTCGAAGTGGCCGTCATGGGCCTCATGGCGCAGGGACTGATGAACGGCTTCGTGTCGCACTCGGGCCGCAAGTTTGCCATACAGAACATCAAGAAGACGGGCGGGAACGCGGCCGCGGCCGGGTGGCCGCCCAACGTGGCCGACGTCATTGTGCAGAGGCTGCGGGAGCAGAACATCGATACGGACTGGGTGCCGGGCTGGGTAGTGAAGTAGCTCTTTTGGATTGTGGGTTTTCCTTTGGCAACCGACTAGGTGTAAAGATGACGGGTTCGGCAGGATGGTCTGCTGGTGAATCTCAAGTCCAGTATTGTTTTTTTTTATACAGGTTTACCATGTTGGATTTCTACGGTATGACGGACACAGACCCGTTGCATATCTTCTTCTCGTCGTCTACATCGCACAGAGTTGTACAAAGTCGAATATGAAACTCGAATGGCCTTCGAATTTGTACTACTACCTACTACTACTACCTCCACCTCAAGAAAGGAAAATCCTCCAATCCCACCCGTGGCCCCTTCCGCCTTTTTTCAATGAACCAAACCACCTTCCCATCATTGTCGTTTTCTTTCCCACTCGATCCCATGGGTTTACATGAGAACAAACCGAGAAGGAAATCGGGTATACACAAAAAAAAGACATATGTTCCACCACCGTCATCAGAAATATACATAATCAAAAAGCTTCTGCGAGTAGTCGGACTCGACAGTCACTATACACGCTCCAAGAATAAGGCTAGGTAAGCTCCTTCAACCCACCAAAAAAGAGAAAGAGAAAGAAAAAGAAAAAGAAAAAGAAAAAGCTGAAGGGGGTATACTGTAACAGTGTCCTTTTGGCGGGCGATTCCAAGAGCATGATGAAGCGAAACCAAGGATCAAAAAGAAGAAGAATAGTATCCTCCGGTACAGACAATAAACACTATCGTGGCTGTGCAGACGCGAGGGAGCCTGCGGGGCTCAACTGCTATCGACAAAAGGTTCGACCGCCGGCCATGGCTGATCGGTAAAGAGATATATACCACCAGACAGTTCTTGGATTGCTCCTCTTAGGTTCAAGTGCATCCAAGAAATGCCTGGCGAGAAATATCGAAAAAAAATAGTTGTTGGTTTGGGACAGGGCAAAGTTGAACAAAAGGTGCTTGGTGTCCGGCCAAACAAAAGTCCCTGTCCAGGGTAGGATGAAGAAGGGGGTATGCGTCATCTCATAACTGGTTATTTGCAAGAATAAAGGATGAACCCGACGCTCAGGGGAGGCCGAGACCGGACCCTGAGCGCCGCGTGCTTGCTGAGCGATAAAGGCCAAGAGAAGAGAAGATTAAAGCGGCGCGCCCAGCAGAGACACGAATGTGTCGCAGGCGGCGTGGTGTACTCCTAGTACATCCACGCCGCGGCGACGATGGCGATGACGAGCCCTGCCATGGCGGCGCCGCCCTTGTCGCGCTGTGATCCGTCGTTGGAGGAGCTGGGCGAGGCGGCAGAGCTTGTGCTGGAGGCGCTGCTGCTGCCGTCGGGCTTGGTCGTGGTCGACGCGTCGGACCACGACGAGCTGCCCTGGGATGTGCTGTTGTCCTTCTCCTGGAAGATACCGGGGCGGACGGTCGGGACCGCGAACAGGCTGACGCTGGAGCTGTCGCTTTCGCTCTCGCTTGTGCTCGACTTTTCCGTCTTGGAGGACGAAGTCGTGCTCGTGGGCTTGGAGGAGGTCGAGGACGAGGTCGTCTTGGTCTCTTCCTTCTTTGAAGTTGTCTCCTCGCCGGTCGAGCCATCGGTGTTGAAGACAACGATGCTGGCAGAGGACCCCTTGGCAACGGTGGCCACGCAGAACTTGGCACCGCCGGCGCCGACGCTTGCGCTCTTGCTGTTGACCTCCTTCAGGCCATACTTGGACGGGTCGATCTCGCAGGGCAGGCCGTTGCAGTCGCCGTTGCACTCGATCCTAACGCCAAAGCTAGGCTTCTTGGTCGCCCACTTGGAGTCCTCATAGATGGGGTTCCAGCTCACCTGCACGTAGGTGCTTCCATCGGCGATGGTGTTTGCGCCGGCGACGTACGGGCTCCAGTTACCAATGTCCTTGGCGTCGGAGCCCCAATGGCAGGCCTCGCTGGCCGACACTCCGGGGGCGTTGATGTAGTAGTGGGCAGCGGTGCCGGCCCAGTAGTCCGGGCCGGGGACAGCCAAGGTCGTGGAGCCGGTGACCTCGGTGGGGATGAGCATGGCCTCGTTGCCGGGCAGCACGGTCTGGCAGAAGGAGACGACCTTGCCGCACTTGTTGACGGCCTTGACGGTGCCGGTGCCGTCGACGCAGTTGGGCCTGTTTGGGAAGGGCTTCTTGACCGATCCGTTGTCGCAGTAGAGGCCTCCCTGCATCGACTCGACCACCTTGAACGAGGTTCCGTCCTTCCACTGGTTCATCAGCATACCCGGCTTGCAGGCGATGGGGCAGTACATGCCGTCCTGGCACGGCTGGTCGGGGGACATGGCGAAGCCCTTGTTGTCGTTGCGTGTGTCGGTGATGGCGACGAGGTTGCCGTCGTCGGATGGGAGCGAGCAGTCGGAGCCTCGCTTCCGGATCTCTGAGGAATTTGCGGCTTCCTCGGATTCCGGTGAGCTCAACTGGGCCTCGAAGCTGCGCGAGGGCAGGGTGCCATGGGCATGGGCATGGCGCTTCTCATACTGCCTGTGCAGCTCACGGTGTCCGGCGGTGGCGGCGCATTGTTGCGCGCCCAACAGCAGCAGCGCTGCGCCCAGTGCTGCCGTCCTCATGGTGGCGTCGGGTTATGGGCCAGTTGTTGGCTACCTACTTGATGGCGCAGTAGCTGTCGGGTTTATATGCGGCGCACTTTTGGCGCGTCGTCGTCGCACAAAGTTTTGGGCGCGCGGATATGTTTGTTTTCTTCTCTTTTTTTGCAAGCAACGAAAAATCAAAACCTAAAAAAAGGGAGCGGCTATCGGATCGGATCACAGAGATCGAAGGGAGTGGATGAGAAAATAAGGAGCTAGCCAGCCTCTGACAGTAGAGTATAAACTAAAGGAGTGACTATGGCACGATTTGAAACGGCCGTTGGAGAGCGAGAGTAAGCGACGACGAGCGTCTTGCGGTGAAGGACAGGATAACGAGGATCCAAGAGAAGACAAGAGAAAAAAAGAGGGTGGAAGAAGCAGGGAATGCATGACAGGACGACGTGCTAGACAAATATGGAGACACGGGGGAGTCTGGTCCTGTCTCTTGGCTTGTCCTGTCGTAGGGCAGGTGGATCTTGGGAGGAGGCCATCACACCACAGCGAGCATAGGCGGGCGGGCATGCATCTCTCCAGCGGACTGCTCCCCAGGGGGGGTGATGATGATGCAGGGGGGGCTTTCATTGCGAACGAGTTGACTGGACGTGCGTGGCGGCGTCAAAGTGGCCTGGGCTCTTCCAAACTGGGGAAACAAGGAGATTTGGTCAAGGGCACACAACGGCGGGAATGAAAGCAAAGTACGTACATTAAACGGCCTACAATCGATAGTGGGTCCCATCTCCGCACACCGACCAATCATATCACCAGTCACCCCTCCACTCCTGTTCAGATGCAGAAATTTCTGCGCCAATGCAAGGTACCAACCGAAATTGTTATGCACCCCACTAATACCTAAGGCAGGTAGCAGCTAATTACTGTACATGCTGTGGCTGCACGCTACAACCCAAGGTAAGATAGCGTTGCATTAAAAAAACAGTCTAAATCCTGAGTGGACTGGGTCAGACAGTAACCGCCCGCTGGCTCTCTGCGGTCATGATATGATTGTTTTGCTGACTGCACGCAAAAGCATTGGGGCATCTGGCCCCTCCTTGGCTGCTCAGCGACGTCCTCATCTTTTTGCTGTGCGGGGCCACGGTGAAATTATGAAAGCTGTTCAATTTGCCTCTGGTCGCCTAAATCTCCATTCAAACCGAACCCCCCAGACCACGCCACGGCGTAGACCGAGCACAGTCAATCAGCCCTGGGGGACAACGTCCATGACTGGCCGTCATCACCATCACACTGGGTCCGGGAGGGGGATGTGACAGCCCGGTCGGTCTCGTGGGCTAGTTTGGAGGCGACACTAACCCCGGCCCGGCGCCATCGCGTTGGAACGCGTCCAAAAGGCGGTTGTTTAGATAGGATCTGATTAGCGGTTCAAACGTGGCGAATGTCGATGTGATAATCTGCTCGCAGCGTCGTCTTTGGAAATAAAGATACTGGGGAAGCCTTTGATTAGCACTGCATTCTCGAGCATGGTTTGTTTTGACCTCGTGACCAAGACGCTTTATCCATGGAATATCCGAAGCTGCCCAACTAAACATTCCAACACTGAGAATTCCAGCCTTTCAACGCTGTGGCCAGAACCACCATCTATCTCCTCGGTCTTGTTAGAGCATGTCAGTATTCCAGATTCCATCTGATAGACCAATTAAGATACAGCATGATGGGGGACATGGCCTCGATTAGAGGGTACTGGTAGCGGCCAAGTGGCACCCATAAATATTTTCTGTCGTGAGTTGGAGCGGTTAGTTTTCGGTTACGGACCATTATCCAGAGCAAATTCACCTAGCCAGGGTACTCTATGAAGCCAAAGTAACACCTGGGTAGCTTGATTGACTTGATAGGGTGGTGGTGATAAGCTCATTGAATGAAAGGAGTCGAGCATTTATATCGAACATGGCAAACCCCCTTTTACCTACCTAAGCAGCCCCCCACAAAGACGGCAAGCCCTCTTGCATACTTTCTGCAATGCAGAGCCCACTTCAGTCTTTGAATCAAAGATCTCGAGGATCATACAGAGCCAGAAAAGCCCCCATGATATCTGTCATGAGGCGGGATGGTGAAAGTGATCAACTCACTTATAAAAAATAACATCTCGGACGTCGATATCAGCCATTTCAAAATTGCTTTTGCGCTGGCTTGCCCAAACAACGGTTGAATGAGCCTCTTCTTTCTAACGCGGAACCTTTTCTCCCCTTCTCATATCATGTTATCCTGGCTCTCCCTCCGGTCCAACCAACGTCCGCTGGCAGACCACGACGCATACGTCCCCGTCGTCGAAGCCCGGTCCTCGGAACCGAAGCCGCCCGTGCCAGACGCGGTCGAGTAAATGCTCGAGCAAGGCCTCGGCCTCGCCACCGGCGGCGACTGCGCGGTGGTATGCCCAAGAGGCCCAACCGCGACCGGCGCCTCCTCTATCAGAAGGCTCGAGCCATGATCGACTACCGGTCGTTGCTCCTGGCGCTGTTGCTGCTGCTTCTGCTGCTCTTGCCGCCCCTCCTCCGCGCCGATCCTGTCCTTGAACCTCGCGCTCCACCGCTTCAGCCGCTTCCACAGCAGCGCGCGCTTCGTGGGCGACGAGTCCGACATGGCCGACGTCCACGCCGGGTTCCCCGCCTCGGCCTGCTCGCGGATCCACTCGGGCGGTGGCGGGCAGCAGGGCGGATCGGGGAACGCGGTGGCGGGCTTGCTGCTGCTGCTGCCGACGCGGCTCCGTCGTCCCATGCTGCTCGGCGTCCAGGGTCGGCGCCGTGGTTCTTCCGACCCCTGGTGGCTTGTGCGTGCCAGCTTTTCCGCGGTGCCACCTGATGTCGTGCGGGATGATCCGGCCGACCAGCGCTCCATTGTCACGGCCCGAGTTCGGCTGCTGGGGGTGGTTGATGCGCGAGGTGGTGTACGAGGTGGTGTACGAGGCGGTGTGCTTGGCGGCGTGCCTGGCGGTGGCCTGGGTGGTGTTCTAGTTGGCGTGCGAGGTGGCGTGGGAGGTCGTCTGTTGTACGGCACAAGAGCGTAGTTGTCCGGGCTATCTGATGGCAAAGTGAGTTCTTTCGGGTAACAAATCGTCAGCAAAGTACCCGCCAAGACAGCAGCAGGCTTCCAGTAACGGGCACAACGGTACTTGCGATATGTGAGTGGCGGCTGATCATCAGGCAAGCCACTTTGCGCTTTTGCCGCGACGACGCCAAACTCCAGGCTGGCTGGCCTCGCCGGGCGGTACGGGATCGGGTCGCGTATGACGCGGATCTGCTCCCTGCGGATGGGAGGCGCCGTTGCCGGCCGTGATGGTGACCGTCGTGGGATGTTTTGGTTATGCGTCCGCTGCGAGATGTCCTGCGTTGTGGTGGTCCGTTGTTGGTCCCTCTGAGCTTGGGACTGTCTTGGGCTACCCTGGGTTTGCGAGGTCTTCTTGGACATGGACTGATCCGTGGCTACTGCGGACGAGTGGTACCGGTCCCGTTGTATGGGAAACACCGTTCCGAGCTGGGCGTGGGAGGGTGTTAGAAGTATATAGTTAGTCTAGTGTGCATAAACGACTGAGGAAGTAGTGGCAAGAAATGTCTCAAGTTGGCGGACAGAAATATTTTAACGAGTGTTTATGGGTGCTTTTTTGGCAAAAGGTTGAATTCATTAAACATGCCACATGTTGAATGTGTGAACTGGAGGCATTTATGAGAGCCAAGCGAGATAAATGTAGGCTTAGATAGGGTGGCTGGTGCGCAAGGCAAGACAGATATCCTCGACTTGGAGCAGAGGATAGTGAGTTCAAGGTGAGGCGCACCCCCCGACTTTGACCACGGCAAGGGTCTTCCAAGGATACCTACCATTGTTGAAAGAAGCCTTTGGATTTCCTGGGACTTTTCATTTGACTTTGGAAGCTGCGATCTGCGGAGCAAGCCAGTTTTGATGCGCACAAGTGCATTACCGGCGGCTCTCATCTCTTCAGCTGAAGCAACATCTATCGAGGGCATTTTGACTGTGTTTCTTTTTCTGAATATCTCTCTTCTTCTCTCCCTCTGCTCCTCGTGACGTGGTTCGAAAGTATGTGACACAAACAAATCCAACAAGCCAATATTTACAGCGCAGGAGGGGCAAAGGAAGCATCGCTGGCCAACATGTACTACACAATGTGCTGGCCCTGGTCTACAACCCCAACGCCAGCCAGTGCATATCAGTCAGGACCACAGCCTTGATCAGAATCCGCGGTTGGCTGTGAGCACCCAAGTGCGGAGTGACGCGGGTCTGAGTCGACAGCCACCAGACGGTGAATCCTCAAAAGAGATTAATCAAAGGGCTGAAGGGTCACACAGACAACCGCGACAAGTGAATCAGAGGGGTTTGGAAAAAGGGGATTTCACATAGTAGACGGATTCGATGACACGCACTAAATAATTAGTCGATTAACATTCAGGTGTTACTACTATGTGTTCCTACTCCACATATTTAAGACTGGACATCCTCAGTGACGACTGAACAAACGTGCAATAAGCAGTCCAAGTAGATTCTGTTCTCGACAGTGCACTCAACCCCGGGACGTACTTTGAACATTCCGTGCGGGCCGAGCGCCAACTCGCTCTCGCCCCGTATCTTGACCTTGAGCTTGCCGCTCGCCAACGAGCAGATGCGTGTTG
>JARHUK010002927.1:16108-38018 GCA_031001725.1 Pseudopyricularia javanii | reverse complement strand
GTTTTATATGGTGTTTCAAGTGATCCGAGTTAGGGGTGATCCGAGTTCAGGGGGTCCGACTTATAACTAATAAGAAAACAAAGCAAAAACGTCCACGTACTACTACTGATCGGCAAACCAACTAGCAAAAGTCCGAAACACCTTAAGCTATAGTCAAACCATTACAACTCATTAACTGAAGACGAGAATCAGAGTATTGCCAGTACATGTATGTAGGTAATAACGCTTTGTTCATCACGAGACGGCTACAACAACGCCTTGCAAACGAAATGGTGCAAGATAAGAGACAAAGGCGCAAAACGAGTTCCTGTGCTCTCAAGGCTTCCTCTTAGCCCAGATTATATCGCGAACCGGCCCAAGTATTCTCCGCAGTACTGGATGAGTCGGCTTCCAATCATTCAGACAGTCCTCCTGAAAAAGAATCTCCATAGGTAACAGCAAATCATCCTTGCTAGGCTCTTCTTCTCGTTTTAGCAGGCCAGGTGACACGATGAGCGAGACTTCGTTGCTGTCGAGTGGAATCTCCCCATCTTCGTTAATCGTTGACCTGAAGTCAAATGGTGGGCTCGAATCAAAGTCCGACATCTGCCATTCAACGGGAGTGGCCCGGGTATGTATCTCCTGGTCAAGCTCAACAGCTGCGTCGAAAATGGGACCAAGTTCCTCCACATAGTCTGACCAGTTGCCCTTCAGCCGCTGTCCTTCTGTAAACGTCAATATGTCACGCATGAAAGCCTCTCGCGACCGCTTCAAGATCTGTTTTGTGGCTGTCGTCGGCGTGACGTAATCCAGAAGAAGCTCGATCGTCCTGCAACGCCACTTGTCGAAAATTTCCATCGTCTTGGGTGATGCTACTGAGACTCCGCTTCCAGAGGCTTGTGAACAATTCATCAGTATCAGCCCGTTCTGCGTTGTCTGTGGCGCACTTACCTGCTCCCAAAATCGATGAAAGGTCTGTAAAGGGCTGGAAAGCCGGCCCGACCCATAAGAATTGGCCGAAAACTTCCATGATAATGCAGCGCCATATGAAAGCTTCTATCAAAACAGAAAACTTGTCTCTATATTGGAGAGTCTGGTAGTTCCGCCATGCCGTGCCTCCTAAACGCCCCATGGCTCGTCCGGACCTATGGCTGGTTTGAGATACTGACTGGTGGCTATGTTGCAGTAGCTTGTCCATGGTGCGTACTGGTTCTTTACGCTTCATAAATTGCGTGGCGGAGAAGTTTCGGATGGTCCATCTCAGTCTCTTTGTCGTGTCGATGAGGTCTTGGTCGGAGAGCTGCGACCGCAGCTTCGTCGAACTGCCGAGCTTCCGAAGCTCGCTGGCAGCATTTAGCCATCGCTGGCGATTCTCGTTCGCCTGGGCAGCCGCCAGCTTGCGCTTTTGTCTCTCATCCTCGACCTCCTGAATGAGCTGCTGTGCACGCTCCTCTGCCTCGCCAAGTTGTTTTCGCAACATTGTGGCTTTCTGCTCACAGTCTGCTCCCATTGCCGCCCACATCTGATTCCATTTTTGTTCTTTGTCGAAGAGGTAGCGTTGCCATTCACCCTGTTGCCTCTGTAAACACTGGTTGAGACGCTGAATCTCGTCGATTGCGGCTGCCTCAAGCGAATTGAAAAGCTCAATTCTTTTGTCAAGCTCATGTTTGGAAGAGGCTAGTAATGTAGTAAGTTCCCAGTGCTCCGGCTTGCTGCAAAATGCACAGGAAACTGGTGTTAAGCATTGTACCTCTGTGAGCTCGCCTTGCTCTTGATCCTGGTCTAGAATCTCGCCTTGCATCGGCAAAATATCATGTTTGGTTGCCACATCAATGCACGGTATGAGCGGAGTGTGCGAGTCTTGAGGTTGTATTTTCGTTTCCTGCGTTTCTATCGGGAGAGACTCGGTGTGATGCAATCTGGTCTGAATGTTTGGCTGCTGCTGGTATGGCTCACCAACTTCAACACCACTTTTTCGTAGAAGGGCTGGTTCTGGAAGCTGCGGAATATGGAGGTGTGATCGGTCAATTTGAACGTATTCCGCGTCAAGCATTTCGACATCGCTCTCACTAGCTGAAACCATTATGATGAAGGAGCTGGACGAGTACGATCTGCGCATCTATTCTTGTGGTGTCTTAGCATTCGTAGTGAGCCAGATGGCAAATTTTAATACATAAAGCGTGTATAGAACAAATTTACATGTGCTTTTCTTATACCTCCTAGCCGAACTTACGATAAGACGATGTCTCCAGATTGATCAGCAAGTTTCCCAACCGTAATTTGGCTTCCTGGATAAAAGCGTTGGGGCGCCGCATTCATGACCAGGCCATAGTACTCAAACATCGGCTCATAAAAAGCTCGAGCTTATTTCGTTTGTTTAGAGTATTTGTGACCAGAGTTGAAAGGTTCCACTTGCAAGTCTGTTCAGGCTTCGCGCATAACCAAATCATGATGTTCTACTTGGCTCGTTCCCGGTTTCTAGATTATGTTTAAGTTATCCTAATCTCTATATAAACCACCTGCCTAACCTCTCCCATCTCTACTCGCATGCGGTATTCAGCGATATCACTGCCTGGTCCCATCAGCACATCATGTCGATCACTGTTCCCATTAGACCTAAAAAGGCACAGTTGAATGAGAATTTCGATGATGAGTTCACGTTTGTTGACCAACAGGACGGCGTTTTATTTGTAGGTATCGATTTCGGAACAACGTAAGTGTGGTCATTCCTCCAGCCCCTTGGAAAGGGCCTTTGTCGGTTGGATCTGACTCTGACATTCTTGCCAAAGGTTTTCCGGAGTGGCATGGGCTACCATCGAGGAGCTACAAGACAATCCAAACGATATCAACCTGATAACGAGCTGGCCGGGCACTGGGCGGGAAGAGAGCAAGGCCCCAAGCGAGCTCTACTATGCGGCCGGCGACAAGATTCACTGGGGGTTCGAAGTCCCTCCTGAAGCAGACTCCATTCGCTGGTTCAAGCTTCTTCTGCTCAAGGATGAGGATCTCAGCAAGGAAATCAGTGGCTCTCCTTATCTACAGAGCTGCCGCGACTTTTTGAAGAGGAACAAGAAGTCGGCCACTCAGGTTGTGGCTGATTACCTTGGCGCAGTCTGGAATCACGCCATCGAGATGATCACTAGAGCCCGTGGTCAAGCTGTGGTTGATGCCATGGTTTTCAGGGTGGTGATCACCGTTCCAGCCATCTGGAAGGGCTATGCAAGGCAAGCAATGCAAGATGCCGCGAAGAGGGCCGGAATATTGGATGACCGCCCCATTGGACCAACTTCCCTGGTTCTCGCGAACGAGCCGGAGGCTGCCGCCTTGGCGACGTTGATCGAGCGTGGTCGCAAGCCCAAGACAGGCGGCGCGTACATTGTTTGCGACGCAGGTGGCGGCACCGTTGTAGGTGAACTATTTCCCGACACCGTAAAATTTTCACACTGACACACAGCAGGACTTGATAAGCTACAAGATCGACTCGGTGAACCCAATAACCATGAAGGAGGCAGTTGAAGGGAAAGGTATCAGCATCTCCCAAGTCCTGCCTCGGTCGTTCAAACTGGAACAACTAACGAAACCATAAACTAGGCGCGCTTTGTGGTGGCATCTTTGTTGATGAGGCGTTTGAGGGCATCTGCAGAAGCCGTTTTGGCGCTTTGTGGGACTCCGTGCACAAGGGTACCGCAAGGCTCATGATCAGAGAAGACTGGGAGTTCGGCATCAAGCCCCAGTTCAGAGCGAGCAGCGTTTCCAAGGCCTTCACCGTGAGAGTTCCACCTGAGCTGGCATCAAAGTCGTTGCCAAACATTAAAAATGGCTTCATGCACTTCACTGGGTAGGACTATCCAAAATGATCAAAACTACCTAAAACCCCTGTGTTTGACTCATGTTCGAATCATCCACAGCTCTGATATTCAGTCAGCCTTTGACGGAAGCATTTCCCATATCGCAAAATTGGTCGATGAGCAACTTCAAGGCTTGGATGAGGACGCAGTGGATGCCGAGGTAAGAGCCTGTATTCATCCACGCAAGAGGAACCCAATTAACCAATTCGTCAAAATCTCATCTGCAGACTCATATTGTTCTCGTTGGCGGTCTTGGATCGAGTCCTTATCTTTACGACTTCTTACAAACAAGATACAAAGAACGTCGCGTCAAGGTTCTTCAGGCAGCCGGTGTCAAACCGTAAGCTACCCAGTCTGCATTTGTCCTATCAACGACGTCGAGGGTCCTTGTAAAACTGATTTGTCGAGTTTATAGACGGACTGCAATCTGCCGCGGTGCTGTTCTCAAGGGCTTCCTCGAAGACATGGGAAATGTCCGTGTCAATGCTCCAGTCATGGTAACTTCTACCATCTCGCGATTTAGCATTGGCCTAGAGTATAAGACAACATTCGACAAATCGCAGCACCTTGAAGAAGACAAAAGATGGTGTCCTATAGAGCTCCGACACATGGCTAGCAACCAAATGCGATGGTTCCTGTTCAAGGTACGTCAAGCATGAAATCACACACAGTGGAATTGAAAGATCCTAGCACAGGAAAAGGTGTCCAACCACAGCGATCATGATAAAGGCTGACCACTTTGTGCAAACTTGGTATATCAGGGCCAGAGTGTCGCAGACTGCGAGCCAGTGGAAGCGTCCTTCTACCAGATGTTTTCTGTATGCGGTGCTACTATCCTGGACTTTCCGCTACTAGAGTGTGAAGAGACCAAGGCCCCGAACCGCAAGACATCTACCGTGACACATCTTTGCACGCTTAGCTTCCCTATCGACACCTCAAAAGATGTCGTTGAGGACTACACAAACGCAGAAGGCACACGGTACAAAAAGGTGACGTTTCGCATCGACATGATCCCTACTGGCGCTTCGGTAGACTTTGCCGTCCACGTCGGGGATCGGAAGTTGGGGACAAAGAACGTAGCCATTCGTTTTGAATAGGACTAAATTGTGCTACGGCGAAAAGAGATGAGAGTAATTGCTCGGTTGATATTGGCAGGTATGGTTGGGAGTTCGAGGTGATACCACAGTGTCGACAAGGAAGTTGTTTGCAGAGAAAAGGCAATGAATGCTCTGTAGATTGTCATCTTCTATGATAACAGTTTTTTCTTTCGGTAATTTTCCGGTGTTCTTCGCATGTTTAACTACATAGGTACTTTGCTTTCCACAAAAACCATTGTTGGTATCCCGGCAATGCCAGCACTTGTTTTCCTAAGCGAACAAAAGCTAGCATCCACGAAAATCCTCTTCTACGGGAAAACGGTATTTGATCAGGCCAGCAGTTTATCAAACAAATTTTTGACCAAGGGCTTCCAATACAAACAGCGAATATGGAAATTCGTACATGTCAACACATGTATAATTACCGCTGGGCCACACATCAGCCACATCTCAGCAGGCAATAGAAGCTGGCTCGATTATGAAGGACTGGTGTTCGAGCTCAACTTGATAGGCGGTTCCAGGACATCTTACCCGCGCTACGAGCCCCATCGCTCCGTCCGCGCCGGCAGCTCCGGCAAGACAACGGTGCTCCATCCCTCCATCTCGACCGGCCAGCCCTGCGAGCCCACCTCGTGAACCACGCGGCCGTGCTACTGGCCCACCCACTGCGTTGTAAGTGCAGAGTCACTGTCGCCCTTGCGCCTGCGGCGGCCAAGAGGCACCACGCGCCCGCCACTGCGGGCGCAACACCGGCCCCCGCGCCGACAGCAAGCCCCGCAATTTGGCCGGCTTTAAGGCCGTCGCTTGGTGATGTGACGGGTGTTTCGGATGTGGTGGGCGCGACGGACGTGGCTGATGCTGCGGGTGGGCCAGATGCGCTGGGCGCGTCAGTCGCATTGCGTAGGGCGCAGGCGGGAGGCGCCATCTCAACAGCCCAGCTTTCATTCCTATCAAGAGACGCCTCCGGGGCCGCGCAGCCGAACGCGTGGGTGTTGTCAGAGAACCTGACTGAGTAGTCAGCAAGGCCCGGCATGCAGCAGAAGCCGCCGATCTCAAAGGTGCCGTCGATGGCCCATTGCTGCCAGTCCGGCTGTGGGCACTATAAAGCGTGAATTTGGGGTTCTGATCTCCATCTCGAACTCATTCCTAGGTAGCTATCGCCACCAGATCTCTGGGGAAAGGTATTAGGGAGAACAGTCGGGAGCACACCTTGGGCGTCTCGTTCACCCGCAAAACGCAGTTTTCGCCTGGTAGGTAGTAGTAATTTCCACCGTAGTCGTCCTCGCCATGGCACTCGAGGTCCGGTCGGCAGCATCGCAGCTGTATCCCGGTGCCGCAGGGCTTGGAAGCCTTTGCGGGACAGTGACCCGGGCTCGGGACGCGAAGCGACCAGCCACCGACATAACCGCAATCGTCCGGCTCTACATCACGGGCCGAGAGGCCGACGAAGGTAGTGGTTTTCGTGGCCATGCGCGCAGGTGTGATGAGCTTTTGAGTGGCTTCTAAAGCAATAGTACGATCCCGTTCTGAGAAACGGAGCGGCCCATAAGCAGCATCAGAGTTTTGGAGAGGTGGGATGGGGAGCCCAGGTGGACATGGTAAACTGTACAGATGTTTGTGCAACTGTGCCAGCCTGGCGCTTGGCAAAGAGTCACAGAGATGGCATCGTAGGAGCTCATTACTGTAGATGCAACTGCGCCGCAAGCGATCGCTGAAATAGATAGGTATATAGGATAGTCATATTCCGAGTAGGTTGCATGCAGGGGGTGAGCAACTACGTCCTACATAACCATAAAAAATGCTCACGATAACCAGCGAGAATTAAAGGCGGGCAAGAATTATTTACTAAGTCCCCTTTCTAACTACATATTATTGAGCTGCCGGTCAAAAGAAAATTGACCCAAAAAAGTGATGTGATACCGTAGCTTTTGACTACGGCGGGAGTCGAACCCGCGTCTGCCGCTGATTTCGCAATTCGTGAATTGGAAGGCGGCAATAATAACCGTTATACGACGTAGCCGATGCTTAGATCAGCCGGATTTAGTATTCATGTACCCAAGCTGTTACAACGCGGGTCCGGCCATGACAACTTCCCAACTTGTTTTCAAGTTTTAAGAACCAAAATCACAAAATTCCATTGCCTCGTGATCTGATCCACGTTCTTCTGATCAGGTTTTTTTTCCAGTACCCACAACCCTTGGTGCGTCCCTAAACGACATGCGCACGAGGCAGACAAAGCATCGCAGCAACCACGGTCTAAGCCAAGGAGGGCCCCCGGCCCCCCTGCAGTCAAGCCTGCAGCCCTCCCAAGAACGCGCACGCCCGCCACCGTCCAAGTCTGCTCGGTGTGGAAAATATGTGGCCAAAGCAGACCACCAAGCAGCCGATATCAACATGCGCTGTAGCTGAGGGCGAACCAACGCGATTTGCACACACCCCTCAGCCCTTGGGGTGATATGTTCTTTTTTTTCGACCCTGCATGTTGGGAAGCGAAACCCCCCTCGATGCACGGCACGCCCTGGGCCCTCCCTCGCTGGACGAGCTGTAAGCTGACCCTTCCTGCCCTGACTGGAATGGGGAAACGGGGCTGTCGCGAGTACAGATCGGCAATGCCAGCTGAGGCGGGGTGACTCTCGCTTATGACATCTAGCGCCCTGGAATGTCCAGCTACGGGAATGCCCTGTCACCATGCTGAGAAGTGGCGCCATGGCGGCAGAGACCCGTGAGTATGTGCGCGGGACGCTCAAAGTGATCGCAGTACAACACGTTTGCTTGGGAGGTGACAGGTTCTGTGATTCAGAAGAGAGCAGCCTCGGTATAGGGTGACAATCGACTGGTAGTCAAGGCGCGAGGAAAGCAGTTTAGAGTCAACAAGGGCTGTATTTTTTTATCTCTCCGTTGCATCCAACGCCGATTTTATCCCTGTTCATAAATTGAGCAAGGAAATTTATAGGACAACAGCAGTAAGGGTCTTCCTCTGGTGCTATACACCCCCACCCCAACCTGAATGACGATGGCAGAAAACAAAAGCGAGAGGCGGCAGGGTATCACTGCAAAGGACTGACAAACAGGGAAAAGAAGATCGGAAGAAGACGAGGATCCAGGAAAAAGAAGTGGCAAAAATAAACGCGGAGGATGGTAGCAGGCAGACATGCAGGCATAAGAGGGAGGAGAATTCAATGGTGGAAACAAGAACGTCATCCCCTTTCCAACATCCATTAAAGCAATAGTACCAAGTAAATAACGATCGTCATGTGGGGTATCTTCCGACTAAACCCTCTTCAACCCCCTTTGGTCTTTCCCTGAGTCCGTTCCCGTATATTTAGAAACTCCGATAGAAAAGGCGAATGCTGTGCAAAAACGAGTAAATATCATCTCGTCTGGAAATGACGATAGAAAAAGTTTGTAATAACAGAGGCCGGTGATCCAGAACTCCTAGCAAAACGAAGGAACCGAGAAAAACAAGTAGAAAAGTAGACAGGGAAGCGCCGCTGGGCAGGAGGTTTAATCAGGATTAGCGATGAACAGCCTGCCCGCGCTGCCCGTCAGCGTCATGGTCCTCTCATCGACGCTGCCTCTCCTTTTGAGCTCATCCACCGTCTTGACGCTCTTTTCACGCGTCAGGGCCGCGTTCTGCGCGCTGTTCTTGGCCCTGTTCTGCGCAGCCATGTCCGGGAGGGTATCGGCGCGCTCGGCGCTGCTGCCGCTGGCAAAGCTCCGCGTCTCGTCAGCGGGGTATGTCGTCGAGGCCATGGTTGACATGCGCGACTGCTCGTTCTCCACCATGCTGCCCGTCCGCTCCGGTGTGTCGCCCGGCGACCACCGCCGACCGGCCGCGCTGCCCATAGAGCCAAGGCGACCGGACGTCCTGTACGTGAGGCTTCCGCCAGGCTGGGACTGCTGATGCCTCAGGCGCCCGGAGGCTATGCTGGAGCGCCCTGAGCTGCCCGTCCGTCGGTGATTCCCCGCATTCCTGGACATTGGGCCGCTGTGCTCATCGTCCTCGCTGTCCTCGCCCTCGACTTCTGTGGCGCTCAGTCGTAGCGGAACGCCCCCGACACCAGCGGCATAGTTGTTGTCCGAGGTATACCCAACCACGCCAGGCTTTCCGTGGTGGCGGATCTTGGCGCCAACCTTGCCGCCGACGGAGGAAAGACCAGTAGCGGTGCGGCCGCCTCCCTGGCCACCACCAGGGTAGGACATGCCGTCACTGTCGACCCTCCTGCCGCCGTTCATCTCCATTGCGGCGCGCATCTTGGCGGCCCGCTGTGCAGCCGCCATACGAGGGTCCTCTGGCTGTGCGCGATCTGACCATACAGTCGCTTTTTGTTTGCGGAGCAGGGCAACGTACGAGCTCCCGCTGTACTGTGAGATGCTCGCGGCACCGCCAGAGCGATTTGAGGCGGTACGATGTAAATCCGACATTTTCGGCGAGGTGCGGTAGGCGGCGGGCGGGGCCATATTTGAGGAGGAGGATGATATGGCAGAATTGAAGGTGTTGACGCTGGGCGACCGTCGCGACGACATGGTCGGGTGGTACTGGTGGTGGCCCGGCTGGGCCAGATGCACCTGCATGGTGGGCAGCTGCTGGTACTGTTGTGGCGGCTGGCTGTTGGGGTGAGGGTTGTGGTGCGAGGGGAGAACGTTTGACGACGAAGTCCGCGATCGAGAATGGGTGTAGACTGGCTCTAGGGGACGCTGTCGCCCGCTAACGCGGGACTCTAGCATCTTCCCGTGGAGGGAGCGGGCGCAGTGATTGAAAGAGGGGACCCTTTCGAAGGAGCAGGCCTAAATAAGGTGAGGGACCGTGGTCGTTTCCCAGTTTCGGTTTTATGGAATGTGGGATGTTGTTTGAGTGGATTGATAAGAGAGGTAGGGTGCAGTCTACAAGCAGAGACAATAAAGGTCGTAACGGCGACGGCGGGGAGGGGATCGTGAGGGAGGACCTGCCCTGTTTCGGTTTCGTCGGTTAGACTGTGGGTTCAGATTGAGATGCCGCTGTGCGTTGCGTCTTGTGGTGGCCACTGGGCCCCCAGTCCGTGCGGGCGTCTGATGGTGGTCGTTGCAGTGCAGTGCAGCAGAGCACACACACACACAACAGCGTTTGCGTTGAGACGGATGGGATGTGATCCTTTACCCGCCCGCCATTCGAAACAACGGTCGGGTGGGATTTGGATTGGATCCAAGTGGGCTAGAGGCGAGGACCGAAAAATAAAAAAAATTAAAAAGGAAACAGGTATTAATTAATTATTTTGTGAATCCACTGACCTCGCCGTGTGATGTGTTGCCCAGCGGTACGCAACGACTGACCAAGTCGATATATACCGTTAACCGTAACTCTGTAGCAGCTAGAGAGGATGGGGACGGGAGAGAGGATCGTGAGAAATGAAAGAAGAGAGATTGAAGTCGGCTCCCTAAAAAGGCAGCCCGACGTCGAGCTTTTGGCTGGAGGTTTGTGCCTTGTTATGAGTAGTTTTTTGTTTCCCAGGAAGGCGAGAGTCGACAAGGGTGTGGTCTGGTGGCCGCCAATGCCAATCCTTGGGCACACGGTCAGAAAAGAAAGTGGAGCCGCTGCTGGTAGTGGATTGATTGTCCGTGGGAAAATCGTGGGCGTCGTAATTGAGGGGTGGGCGCCCGCGCTACGCAATTGACCGAGTTAGTTAGTAGCGGCTTCTATTTTATCATTAAATCATTCACAGGGGAAAAAAGGTTTTTGGAAGTCATATTTTCCCGGTCTGCCGCGGGTTGGACTAGAAAAGAAGGGGAAAAAAAGGGGGCAAAGGGAAGGCAAAAGCTCAGCCGGAGATGTCGAGGTAACCTGCCAACTCGTATATTTTCTCTTCGTTTAGGTGTTTGGTGTTTATGTTGTTTTGCGTTTGCCCCGGTAAGTGCGACACGATGACTGTTGAACACGAGTGAGGTGTATTTTGGAGGGTTGGGCGACTGATGTTTTTTTTTCTTCCCTATCTTCTCTCTTTTCTTCTGCAATCGTTTTCATCCCTTTGGAATCCAGCTGGCATCATTTACACAGATATGGCTTCCGAGTCTACCGGAGAAAACCCACCTAGAAAATTCTATACAAGTACGCATGCTTCTCACGTTGATAGTCCCCATGTAAAACCCCGTCGGTGGCTTCCCGCGCTTCCTTAACGCCCCGAAGACTGGCCGATGATGTGATGCTCCTATATGTGGATTCTAATATTAAATGTTACCCAGGGGGCTCGCAGTGGAGAGGAACCGGCATCTTTTTCCATCCCACCACCCCCTCAGCTTTTCCTGCGCGGGGGCCCAACAAGCCTTTGCTGGTGGCGCTCACTCACGAAACGAACAGGCCATAAAGTCGCCGACCAGAAACGGACAAAGCTCGAACAATGCATTACACATCGACGTCGGTGATACGTAGCATTGACTTGAGAATTGACTAATCGCACCGCCGGCACGACGTGTCCATTCGATCCATGAGTGTGTGTACAGTATATGGGTAGAGAAACAACAACAAAAAAAATGTTGATAGCCTGGGGGGCCCTATCAGCGACACCGGCAAGGATCAACCAAGGCCGTTCGTGCAATCCTCGCGACTAAGAGTGAGCAAGGCCAATGAAGCCGGATGCCAATAGCACGAGCCTCCTTCAAAAGTACTTCGTGTTCGTACTTGTTGAATAGGGAAAAAAAAATAGATAGGCTCATAGGTTTGAAAAGGGACGGTCGGGCGGGTTGCCGCCACACGTACACTCGGCAGCGATCGTGCCGGCAGTAGCGTCTTCAGATTCCAGTCGGTGGCGCACTTTGTTTTTTTCTCTCCCCTTGGCCGGATTCTCTTTTTTCACTCGCTTGACCCTTTTTTTCTTAGTCTTGCCGCTTTTTATTGGCATTTGCTGGGCAACACTAGTCAATGCCCTCCTCCCCACGCAAAGCCATCCTTGGCTCATCGTGCAATAATGTATGGGCAAAGCAAATGGCAAGAAAAGGAAGCATCTGAACCCGGTGGCGCAAAAAAAGAGAAGAAAGAAAAGGATATCGAACCTCGTCCCAAGGTTCGGATACACCGTGGCAGCTGGGTTTACCGAAATCGGTAACCAAGCTGAACGATTGGATCGCATATCCATTTCCATTGGCCAAGGGGACATCAGACCGCTTGAACCAGCGCACGTCAGCAAAACACACTGCAAGCTTACATTTTGAGCACCCGGAGGCAGCTTGAGTGGTATGATGTGCCCATTGAAAGAGGTTGGGTGTTGTTTATATACACACACCTATCTAATTTGCTACATCTTTACTGTATACATACAGCAGCAAAGTTATCGACGGTCTATCAGTACAATTGCTTCCCTTGCTCTTTTTTTATGGCCGTTGAAAACATTAAATATTAATCAATGTTGCAAATGAAACCAAACCTAACCAGGCAAGCTTATAGTGCTTGAAATATTACCGCCGAAGCTTTATTAAGTTGCAACTGCACCTTGTCAAACCTTGCTACTACCATTAACGCGATAAGGAAAAGAAGAAGAAGGATAAACGTAACTGGGCGTCTATATGTGCCTTGGACAGGATGCACCTCTGCGGTTTAGCTGCGACTAAACATACTATACAGTACACAACAAACCCACACACACCCACACGTTCAAAATCCTACTCAATCAATTCGCGGAGTCAACGGCCATGGTCCCCTGGTCAAAATCCCGCCGCCTTCGTCGGCTAATGGCACTTCCCTTCCCCCTCCATGATATCCATGATCGGATGCCATGCAATGCCCCCTCATCAACGGGCTTCCTGCACGCCCATCATCTCTTGTCGCCCCCGCAGTTTGAAGGGTTGCAGCCATGGTAACTGCAGTCGGTGCGAGAGGGTGTTCTTGTTCCAATTGTCCAGTCTCATTTGCAGAAAGTGTGCCTTCTAGCACATGGCAGAAATCCACGGATCAAAAGCATCCACAAACACTACGACAAAAGTCGGGAATGGAGGACCTTGTTGGACGCCTTATCGTCTAGCTACTTCGACACGCTTCCCGACGCCGGTCAATTCTCTCCGGTCCTTCCCACCTACCACGGAAGGTGCCATTTTTTTCTTCCTCCTCTTAGCACTGGATTGATGCCAGTATTTAGGGTCACCCCAAAACATACCCGAATAAAAATCCTCTTTTAGCGCCATGGAATAAGTAATCTAGTAAAATCCCAATCCCAACCAACAGTCCAAGTCCAGTCCTTGGCGGGCCGAACGACGATTTGGGGTACATTGTCACATTGTGGGGGCCGCCAACTGGAACCGATAACGTCACTGAGCATGAGCTTTTTTTGCCTTTCTTCCTCCGCGGCTCATCTTTGTTTGGATGATCGCCGGACAGTTGCATTGAAATCCATGCCTCCAAGTCCACAAGCCTACCACATACGCAAGTAGGTACTATCGTACTGGCAAAAAGTCCAGATCTCGATCCGGTACTCCGGTTGTTGTAGCATTGAAACCGGAAGCATTTCTGGCTTGCTCTCGTGCCTTGGAAACTGCTTTATGCGGTGCCTCCCTCCTTTTTTGCATTTTCTGACTGAACCAGTGCCTTGGAACTTTGTGCGTCCGCCCAAAATGGGCCAAGGGTAGAAGAAAGTTCCGATAGCTTGGATAGGCCTGAGCCTGCCGGAGGACCTGATAGGCCGGTAAAGGGAACTTTTTGTTTTTGTTTTGTTTTCTGCGTGCGGCACAACGCTTAGCTCTGTTCTGCTCTACTACTCTGCCCCTCCGTAGTTGTTGGTACTTTTAAAGTGCCTCTTACCTGCATCCAAGTCAGTTATCGGTCACAGATGGCGGTAAAAAGGCAAAGGCACCCAAGGCAATGTAACGAATGTAGTTGATCCGGAATCTTGGTCACACAGCTCGTCACATGGCCAGGTGAAACTTGGCTCTGGGTACAGAATGTTGGAACTTACGTCCATCGTTATATTACGTGGTATAGTACAGCCCGCGACGGACGGCCCATGCCTGGGCGAATATGTGACTTGCCAATAGCCGGCAGCAATGTGTACATCTTCGGGCAGGGCGAGATTGGCAAAGGGCTGACATTCAAGTTTCTTGCCTCGAGCAAAAAAAAGGGGGGACAAAATTGTCACACAAGGCAATTTGCGGATTAGTCGGGCCCTTACTCATCCAATCCAGCCTCACAAGCGTTCGGGTCTAGTAATCAAGGCTGTCTCGGCAATCGTTATGATAATTATACGGCATGCGCTTGTATCAGGATTAGAAGTGACGCCGCGGAAGTCGACTCGGAACACGCAGAAATAATCTTCCGACAAACTCGCCTATCCTTCCTTATCTTCCTATCTTCCAAGTCGGAGAGAACACGATGCAGCCCCACCATGGCCCACATAATTTCCTTGTGAGGGTGGCCCATTCGCTGGCCGAAGCCTCACGTCACTTTTGTGCCAACGATTCGTTCCAGATAGCTTCGCCTGTCGTAATATCGCCATCGACGGCATACGCCATTGTATTGCTGGCAACCTGGCGCATTCATTCCATCACTGTCTACAAACGCGTGCCAACAAACACCCCAGTACCTTGTCAAACACGCCCCTTATACGGTCTGAGTGCATGCACAAACCTGAGAAACATTATCGTTAAGCGCTTTGAGTCCGGCAGCCCGGGCTCGGCCCTGAAGCTCTCAGCCTACGACTTGCGACTGCACAGACCCCGCATCTCACGACCGGCGTCTTTGCGAACGCCGACAACAGCACGAAGCATACGGAAACTAAGCGGATCGTCCTCACAGCGAGTCTTTGCAATGTCTGGCCCCAGGACGAGGAAGCAGGCCGCTAAGGAGGCCGCGGCCAGTGCGCACGCGACCACTGTCAATGGCGACGACAGCGCTTCTACCGAGGAGGAGGTGTTGGTGAGGAAGGATGCGAACGTTGAGACTGAGAACATATTCGGATTTTGGCCAAACATCATCGGTGCGTATACATCCCGGCGCCAGCCCCTCACCCACGGCTGCCACGGCCCCAAGCTAACGACCGGCGCACCTCGCAATCAACAGGCTACATCCGCGTGGTGCTCGCGCTCATATCCCTCTATTACATGCCGCTCCACCCCCGGACATGCACGCTCCTGTACAGCGTCTCGTGCCTCCTTGATGCGCTGGACGGCTACCTCGCCCGGCTGTTTGAGCAGTCAACGCGCTTCGGCGCCGTCCTCGACATGGTGACGGACCGCTGCACGACTTCTTGCATGCTGGTGTTCCTGTCGTCGGCCTTCCCTCGCTGGGCCATCGTGTTCCAGGGCCTCATCTCGCTCGACTTTGCGAGCCACTACATACACATGTACACGACCCTGGCTATGGGCGGCTCGAACCAGAGCCACAAGACGGTCGACCGGTCGCGGAGCTGGATCCTGAACCAGTACTACACCAACAAGGTAAGCAGTCTCTCGAGATGATTATATGTGGAGTGGAGGGGACCGTATCACTGACCCTGTTCTACAGATCGTGCTCTTTGTGTTCTGCTTCCTTAACGAAGCCTTCTTCATCGCGCTCTACCTCCTCTCGTTCTCGAGCCCGTTGCTCTCTCCTACCTTGCTGCAACAGGTACCCCCCAGCGCGGCTGAGGAGATCCTCAAGGGTAACCGCGAGGTTGACTCGTCGCTCCTGGGACAGATCTTCACCAACCCGTACAGTGCCGGCGCATTGGAGCTTGCGCGCGCAAACAAGATGGTATGTTCTCGCTGTTGTTCACACCACCACCAGTCAAGAGGTGGGGTTGTTTTTCTGACCTGTAATGACCTCACCAGGACTCGACCATCCCGTGGATTGTTGCTATCGTCAGCTTCCCCGTCATGCTTGGCAAGCAGTTCATCAACGTTGTGCAGTTCATCAAGGCTAGTAAATGGCTAGCAGAGGGTGATTTGGAGGCCAGGAGGGCGCAGGGTCTCCCGCGCCCCAAGAAGACAGCATGAACTTTCATTTATCCGCGCCGGGAGGTCGGAGTTTGTATCTCTAAAACTGTTTTGCAAAAGAGAAGCAAGATCGAGAGAGGACTCGTATGTTGGAAAACATCTTGCGCCGCGACGCTCGACGCTGTGGCTGACCTTTGATCTGCAGGATATTATTTGTAATATAATGGTCTTGCCTCGTTGAAGCATCCGAAAAATAAATATTATAACAATGTCCATGGGCCAGGGAGTGCCCAATTTTATTGCGAATAGTGTTCTATATGTCACATCATGCTATGGAAAGCTAGACGATAGATGCCACCTTGGATGCAACATCGGGAGTAGTCCCTGCTGGTGGAAAATGTATGCATATGAGTGGAAAGCGAGATGATGATTTCGTGACCGTAGTTTGCAACATTATAGACACATTAGCCCCTTGCCAAGTTGGAGTCTTATATACAGTGATTGAACCATATTTAGGGTGTAACTGGGATTCATTCACAAAGCTCAAGGGTTCATACACTGCCATAAGGTATCGAATGATAGCAGACTGCATGTATTCCTGACATGCCGAATAATATAAACTTGTCGAAATTGTGTTGCCAATACGCAAAGACCCCTACATACCTGCCTGATGGCGACAAAGAGAAGCGGGCAAGCCCGAAAAGCTTCCGCTCCGGACTGTGCTGGTCGAAAGTCAAGCCAGCGGAAAGTCAAGTATGACACACACACACACACACACACACACACATAAACACACAAAAGGGCGGCGGCGGCGACTGTCCAACCGGGCGCTAATGAGGAGCGGCGAGCAGGGGTGATGTTCCTGGTCATCAGTATACCGTCCGCGGCATAATCAACACCAGACAAACGAGGCATGGCGTGCTTTGATTCGCATGTAGCCGTTTGACTAGAATAAAAAAGAAGAAGAAGAAGACGTCAGGCAGCGCTCGGCACACTAGGAAGACACACCTTTGAAGTCTCTGTCTAGGGGTCATCTCCCCGTCGGGCGGCGGCCCGATGCCCAAAGGGGAGACTCCGACGCCGCTAGTTTTTGGGTACCGGGGACGGTGGGCTCCCCGCACCCCCAAACTCGCCACTAGCTTCGGGGTTTGCTCGTTGCTTTTTTGGTGGTTGATTGAGGGGGGTGCAGTACATATGTTTCGACGCGCAGCACTGGAGTGATGCTTTGCAAGCTGACAAAGTCTACAATTCTTGCGTGATAGTTGAGCCCTTTGCATGTGTTCTCATACCTCGACTATGTAGGTGGGCGGCCAGTTGCAACTTTCGGGGGTTTCGGAGCCGAAGTTTGGACAGTGGGGATTTTAGCGTACCTACTATGGATGTCTGAGCGCCTTCAACGTCCGGGATCGCGGGTTGAGATGGGCGGTGGAAGTCCTGCAGATTCAGATGGATGTGATCCGTCACGGGGAGCGGGCGGTTGTGCTGGGCGCCAATAGTATGCTGACTCAATGGCCAAGACTCCGATGGTCCATCGATGTAACTACATGGCTTGGATGAGAAAATATTTAACCCTCCGCTGGACGAACCTCTAGTCTTCAAACATTTTTTTTCTTGGGGATTCTTCACACGGTGCCGATTAGGCAAGCTCCCTAGGCAGAATGGCAGCGACGACCACATCCACTGAGCTCCAACAGCTCCCGACGCCCGTAATACTCCCCGCCGGCGACAGCAATGGCGACACCGACAGCTCTTGGGGCAAAGGCGTCCGTCTGGGTCCCGAGATCAAGGAGAACGATGCACCGCCGCCTCCCCACAGCGACAAGTCGCAGCGTATAAGCAGCGAGGAGCTGGCGGAGCGCGACCAGCACCTCCCGCACCCCACGACGTCGTCCGAGGTCCTGCAGCGCTGGAACCACCCGCGGAGCAACATTGCGCGCGTTGCGGTCGCCTTCTGGGCCTTTGTGGTCGCGGGCGCCAACGACGCCGCCTACGGGCCCCTGATCCCGTACCTGGAGCAGTACTACGACCTGAGCTACCTGGTCGTGTCGCTCGTGTTCCTGTCACCCTTTGTCGGCTACACCGTCTCGGCGCTCATCAACAACTACGTGCACATGTGGTGGGGCCAGCGCGGCGTCGCCATCATCTCGCCGTCGGCGCACCTGGTCGCCTACATCATCATCGCGTGCCACCCGCCCTACCCGGTGCTCGTGGTGGCCTTCAGCCTGGCCGGGTTCGGCAACGGGCTCGTGGACGCGGCCTGGAACGCGTGGATCGGCAACATGGCGCGCGCCGACGAGATACTCGGCTTCCTGCACGGCTTCTACGGCGTCGGGGCCGTGGTGTCGCCCCTCATCGCGACCAGCATGATCACGCGCCTGGCCCTGCCGTGGTACACCTTCTACTACCTCATGATCGGCATGGCGGTCGTCGAGCTGGCGGCGTCGACGACGGCGTTTTGGCCGCAGAACGCGCAGGCTTACCGCGACTCGCTGTCGAGGAGCGCCGGCGGCGGGGAGGAGCCGCAGAAGGGCGCGCTGAGGGAGGCGCTTTTCAAGAAGGGCTACGCGAGGGTCGCGTGGCTGGTGTCCATCTTCCTGCTGTGCTACGTCGGGGCCGAGGTCGCCATTGGCGGGTGGATCGTCAAGTTCATGATCGAGATCCGAAACGCGCCCGGGTTCGAGAGCGGCATGTCGGCCATGGGGTTCTGGCTGGGGCTAGTGGTTGGGCGGGTTGTGCTGGGGTTTGTGACGCCCAAGATTGGGGTCAAGCTGGCAGTTTCTGTGAGTTCTTTTTTTTTCTTTCTCTTTTTTCTGTCTTTCTCTTTCTCTTTCCCCTTACCCTCCCTCGGCTTTTGCTGCTCTTGCACACGGTTATTTGTCTTTCTATCAATACTAACCGGTAGATAACCCATCACGCAGGTATATCTCCTCCCAATCATGGGCCTGCAACTAGTCTTCTGGCTGGTGCCGCACTTTTACGTCTCGGTGGTGGCCGTCGCACTGCAGGGCTTCTTCATCGGCCCGCTCTTCCCGGCGGCCATCGTCGTGGCGACCAAGCTGCTCCCTAAGCACCTGCACGTCAGCGCCATCGGGTTCGCGGCGGCGTTTGGAGGGTCTGGCGCCGCGGTGCTGCCCTTTGCCATCGGGGCCATCGCGCAGGCCAAGGGCGTGTGGGTGCTGCAGCCGATTGTACTGGCGCTCTTTGTCGTGCTGTTGCTGCTGTGGCTGTCCCTGCCAAGGATCAACAAGAAGAAGGACTAGGGCTTTCTTGTCCGTCGTCCCGGATGGTGGGGGGACGGGGAGGTTCATGCTATTTCTTTTTTCTCGTTGTTGCACTGGGCAAGCGAGATTTACCTGAGGCTGTGCCAAATGAATTCGACGATACCTCCCTATCTACAGTACAGCAGAACGTCTGGTGTCGACTGGCTGCAGCCTGTCGTCCAATGTCGCATGGTTTTGTGTGGGAAAACGGGACGAAGGCTTGATTGTGTTTTATTTCCTGCTTTGCGACGAACACTGCCACGGTGATTATTACCTACTATGACAGGAAGGACCTCGTAAAATTAAAAAAAAAAGAGGGCGCATTTTGCCACTCATGTCCGGGACACCCCTCCCCTCCCGTGGCTCGTATGGAAAAATCAAGCTCTGCCCAGATTTCGGCGTCTTAAAATAACGAGTTACCCCACTGTGGAACGAGATGTTGACGTTTTGGGGTATGGCTAGTGTCGACGCCGCGTCAGCCATCAATCTCGCCCGTACTTTTACAGGGAAAACGGCGAGGGTAAACGTTTGTTTTGCTGCAGGTACCGAATGAGGTCGTGATGTGATGAATGTGATGGGTCTTTCCCGGCTACACACGCAAGCAAGCAGGCGTTTAGCACTCAGCCACTGGGATTTATTGTACTGTACAGTAACTGATGAGCCCCGACCGATCAACTAACTCGTGTTGTGACCCAGAAAAATCAAGGGGCTCCCGAGACGTTTCCGCCCTCCATCCGCAACGCGCCTTGCCTTGCACTGTACCTTGACCCTGTTTGTTTTTTTTGTCCCCTTCGCTGACCCGGATTGAACCAGCCATTGACTCTGTTGGGGCCTGGTCCGGTCTGATCCGGTCTTGATTTGGCGGCCCACAGGTTTGTTTTGTCCCAGTGGATGACTAACCAAATCAGTTCAGGGGAGATCGGGGCTGGTTTCCAGTCCATCTCATCTTTCTCCCTTCTTTGCTCTGCTCTGCTCTGCTCCCTTTTCCTCCCCATCATCGCTGCAAACAAATCGACATTCGCTGAACCTTTTTTTAATCATTCTTCGTTTGTTGCTTTCCATACCTTTCACGCCGCTCCTTCGCTCCCATCGTTTTTTTAATTCATCACATTAAATCACACAGAAGGAAGCCTCAGATCCATTCCAAAGCCCTTGCACGCACCAAGCATTCCCCAGACTAGCCAAGACGGCTCGGTAGTGCTTCCCGCATTGGCGCCAAGAGCACTTGACATTTGACCCCATTCACGCCCAGTCGCCCACTAACAAACACAAACACCCCGACATCTCAACGTCGTGGGATTTTCCAAATACTACCGACACCCATCATTATCATTCTATAAAAAACAAACATCCCGGAAAATGGGTTTCGCTCAGCTCGCCAAGGCGCTGGGCGTCTTGCAGCTCGCAGCGACCGCCGCTGCAGCCGTCGAGCCCGTCACCGCAAAGGGCCAGTATCTGTTCTTCAAAAACGGCACCCAATTCTACATCCGCGGCGTCGCCTACCAGCAAGGTGTCAACGTCAACGGCCAGGGAGATGCCACCTCAGCCAACATCAATGACCCCCTCGCCGACGAGACCAGCTGCAAACGTGATGTCCCGCTGCTCTCCCAACTCGGCACAAACACAATCCGTGTCTATGCCGTCGACCCAACAAAGGACCACTCGGCCTGCATGAAGCTCCTTGACGACGCAGGCATCTATGTCATTGCCGACCTTAGCGCGCCCGACATTTCGGTGGAGCGCGACTCGCCCTCCTGGGACACGGAGCTGTACGCCAGGTACACCAGCGTCATTGACAACCTTTCCAAGTATGAGAACACGCTCGGCTTCTTCGCCGGAAACGAGGTCACCAACAACGACACCAACACCCAGGCCTCGGCTTTCGTCAAGGCCGCCGTTAGAGACTCCAAGGCGTATATAAAGAGCAAGAACCTGGGCCGCTGGCTGGGCGTCGGCTATGCCACCAACGACGATGCCAACACCAGGGACAACCTGGCCAACTACTTCAACTGCGGAGCGACCGAGGATTCGGTTGACTTTTGGGGATACAACATCTACGAGTGGTGCGGCCAGAGCACCTTCCAGAGCAGTGGCTACGAGGAGCGGACCAAGTTCTTCAAGGACTACTCCGTCCCGGTGTTTTTCTCCGAGTATGGTTGCCAGAACCCTGGCGGCGCTGCCTCCCGAGTTTTCCAGGAGACCGGAGTGCTCTACAGCAGCGACATGAACACCGTCTGGTCCGGTGGTATCGTGTACGAGTACTTCGAGGAGCAGAACGACTATGGTAAAAGACTCACAACTCCAAATTAACTACACACAACACTCTCGCACCAAGATCGCTAACCATCTTCTCAATCCTTAGGTCTTGTCTCCCTCTCTGGGAACTCCGTGACAACCTTGAAGGACTTTGGCGCCCTGGCCACCCAGATTGCCAAGTCCGGCTACCCCACCGGCACGGCCATGGATTCGTACACACCCGCCAACACTGCCCGCGCCTGCCCGGCAATCAGCGACACGTGGAAGGCAGCAGAGGCCCTCCCACCCGCGCCCAACGCGACCGTGTGCACGTGCATGTACCAGTCGCTCAAGTGCCGCCCCTCGTCCAAGATTGCCTCCAACGCCACGGCCATCGGGTCGCTGTTCGGCACCGTCTGCGGTATCGACTCGACGGCGTGCTCGGGCATCAGCGCCGACGCCGCCACAGGGACCTACGGCATGTACGCCGGCTGCAACGCCACCGAGAAGCTGGGTAACGCCCTCAACGCCTACTACACCAACCAGAAGAGCGCCTCCACCGCCTGCGACTTCAACGGCATGGCCGCGGTCGTAAGCCCCAACGCCGCCTCGACCTGCACCA
>JARHUK010002927.1:2098-16000 GCA_031001725.1 Pseudopyricularia javanii | reverse complement strand
CTTTGAGGGTGGGAGCCGGGTGGGGCGCGTCGTTTGACGGTGCCTTTGGGGCGGTCACTGCCATTGTGCCGGTGGTTGTTGGCATTGTTGCCGTTTTCCTGTGAGCTTGGAGACTTGGTCTTGGCCTTGACCGAGCGCCAATCGGTGAAGCAGTATCTCATTTTTTTTGTCCAAAGAAAAACATCTGGGCTGCATGTTTCCTTATTCATTCTTTGTCTCTTTAGTTGTGTAGTCACTGAATGTGGCTGCCAAAGCCCAGTTGAGTGTAATGTAACTTGTGGATTTTTTTCTTTACAACGGCCAGACTTACTCATTGATTGAGCCCTAGTTTTCTTGTCTCTAATCTCTTCATCTTCTTCTCTTTGGGATATGACAGGACTTGTCAATGGAGCCTAGTCCCGGCCAAAAACTGCGGATATGTCTCGTGTGGTGTGGACCCTGGAGTTTGTCGAGAACCTGCAGCACAGCAGCGCGACTTTCATGTTGTTTCCGGCAGGCTCCATATCTCAGGTGATTCTTTCCCGTGCTGTCTTTGAACAAGGAAAAGAGCCACATGAATCTACTGCCAAAGAATAATACATCTATCTCTAATTTACTAACAACCTACTAAGGCTCTGTATGGCTCAAGTCACTTTCCACAACGTCCTCAAATACGTGTACAATTAAGTCCACGCCGGTCCTGGTTCTAACATAAATTCTTCCTCTGAGCGATCTTTCATAAAAAGGTACAAAAGTAGTAATCAGACTGTACAAAGCAATTTCAACGACGCGCCGGACGTACACCTGAAGCAGTTGCTCCTGAACTCACAACGAAATATGCCCGTCACCTCGTGGTATTCTATCCGTCCGTTGGGTTCCAGTGCTGAACCCGACACTTGGTGGTATCGGTCGCGCCTTTTAGTGTAGTCTAGGTAGCCAAACCACGCTGACTGCTCCGCCGTAATGATACGGCCCTTCAGAAGAGGTGGCCAGGGACCGCTCAGGTTCTTCAAGACAGTGATTTGTGCATTTTCGTCCGAGGCAAGGTGGCTCTGACCGAGGAGAAGTGATGATCCGTTCGACAGACGCCTGTAGCTTGGTGCGCACACTCCAGACTCCAGATACCAATGAAGTTCATTGTCTGATCATTGCGGCAGTTCAAACTGGGAAGATGGTTATAACGTATCAATTGAAGGTATCTTGATATTTCTTTGTCATCCTGAGAACAACTCTTGTTGAAATGGCGGCGGTATCTCAGGAGATTGATGGCGGAGGGGAGGTGAAGCCAATGCCTCTTGATAGTGGATAAATATCTGTATCCGTCTCTGATTGTGCGACTCTGGGATTCAAAATATACCACGACTAGAGTTACTAAAGAACTAACAGGGGAGACTTTGAAAGAAACTTAGCTACCCATTACGGCCCGAGGTATAAGGTGGCCGCTAGTCGACAATCATGAGTTACTGCTCTTGTCAAGTGGTATTATCGGTCCCCTGTGGTAGAGGAAAAGGTCCCGGGCAAGCTCTGTGAGATGCTTCACAAGGTAGGCGGCGTATGCAGAATACAGCAAGCCCATAACGTCGTGGACTTGTGAGAGAGGTGCACAAACACAACAACCGGCGTGCTTTTGTTATGCTCTTTCAATGGTGCAGCACCAGAGAAGTGGAGGATAGGTTTGCACTGGTTTTTGTTGTAGAATACAGCAAGTCCCTCTGGAGATGAACTATGTTTTAGCAGAGGAACATTGCACTGAAGTCGACTTCAAGGAGCGACAGGGTGTAATAGGTTCCGGCTATGTATTTTCGTAACAGCTGATTTGTTCGTTCATTATATATCAACACCTCCGGAGACATACCAACCTGGGCTTCTTGGAGCTCTGCGCCTTCACGGAACGTGTCGTGGAGCATAGTCTTGAAGACAAGGGAGACAGTGGCTACGATATGGGAGTTGACATGGATTCCCATAGTGATTTGTGTCTTGGATTCTTTGAACAGGAGGTGCGAGGCGGGGTAATGCGCCAAGGGAGTCCTGTGTGACGTGTACGGAAGAGGAGCAAATGGTGGCCAGGCAAACGCAGACGTTGAAAGTAGTAGAAGTGAGGGCAAGGTGAGCAGAACCTCTCTGTTTGTGTTGAATGCCCGTACCAGTTGTCCATAGGTACCCACTCCTACTGCCGATACCCGGTCTTCCAGAAAAAAAAGAAACGAGAGCGAGTGCCTGGGAATCGACAACTTCCATTGTGCCAACCCTCACCTTTCAACCTGATTCACCATCATTCCCAATCATCACCACTTCCCAGTATTCGTTCGTTATTCACATTTTGTATTCCGTCATATTTTCGACTGTCATTCTTTCCCAAATACTGTCTTACTTATTTACTGCTTTACCACTGTCGTCACGTCACACGCTACACCCCCCATGAACGGCCAAGCAAACGGCCCCAAACGGGCGCCTACTGCCTCGCCGGTCGAACCCCTCCTCAACCACCTCGCCTTGCCACCGCAGCTTCCACAGCATGAGGACCTTGACATACCTGCGGTAGAGGCCGCGCTCCTGGGGCGTCTGATCTCTGCCGCCAAGTACATGCGAGACTTGCCCAGCAACTCCAGCAGTGCCGTCTGGGACTCGGTAGCCCGCTCTTTGACTGTTGCGAACCGGCTGTCCGTCTGTGGTCGACTCGAGAAGACGGCCCTGATGCAATCGCTCCGGGAAGTTGCCGAGATGGACTTTTTGATACTATACGTTCGCGGCCAGAACGCCGCGATCTTTGTGTACCCCCAACCCGCGTAAGTTGGCCTGTCTCTTTGAGAAGCTCCTTCCTCCAACAGTCTCCACCTCCCCAATTGCGCGGTACAAGCGCTCCTTCCCGGAAGCTAACCTGTTTGTCTCACCAGCAGCAAAACTGTTGTCTTTGAAATATTTGAGGCATCTCCCAAGTCCGAGAGTGTCTTGGCTGCAGGAAATGCTCTGATCTGGGATTTTCCTGGCGCAGCAATCTCCATCCCTTTGGCCAATTTTCTGCAAACTTCTTTTCTAGACAGCCTCGCATCGTTCATTGAGACGGCTTCCCATTCCAAACCCACTGACGCATTCGCCGCCCTTGCCCTCAAGGCAGGGTCACAGACCACGGAAGTGCGGGAGACCCCGGATCCAAGCATCATCTCTTCCCTGCTTGCCGCCATCCTCGAGGCCAACGGCCAACGCATCGCCCCCGAAATTCTCCGCAAGCGAGTGTGCGATGATGTTTGCTGGCGGTCGCAACTGCCGTGGCGACGCCTCCCCCTCTGGCTCATCTTGCGAGTTAGCATCCGTCGTTTCCTGGGCCTGCGTCTTGGCGACAAGATTGGTCGAGCAGAGTACAAGTTCTTTGTCGCGGTCGTGGTCAAGAACCTGATGGTCGATGCTGAGACGGTCTCTACGCTCGACCGACTGGCACACCTCAAGTCGAAACTGGCCCTTCGCATCGTGAAGCTAGAAACTGATTACCGCACAGCCCACACAGCAGAGGCAAGGCGTCTGGAGTACTTGTTCACGCACGTTGAGCCTGGTTTGAGTCATGCGGCGCAAAGTACCTCGAAATACATCGAGAGCTGCTGGGAACACTTCAAATCACGCACAGTTAAGACGATCCCAGAACTGCCAAGGAGGGCCGGAGGTGATGAGCTTCACTTCAATCTCCCAGCAAGCACTGCGTATTTGCAGCATGCCATCCGCGCTGGCAACATCGCTACGCGTAGCTTCGTGGCCAAGCAACACACACCACGCAGTGAAATGCAGCTCAGTGATTTCCCCCTCCCGTACTTCTCACTTTCACAATCAGAGGATCGAGCTCGCATCCTCTGTCAGACGTTGCAACGAACCTCGAATCCATCAGTCCTCGAGTCTCGATGTCTCGCTCTTTCGCGCAAGGCGCTCAACTATCTTACAGAAGTTGGCAATCACTACGATGACAACAATGAGCAAAAGAGCATCATGATACTTACAGTCATGGAGCTTTGGATGAACCTGGACATTTCTGCCTGCTCTCGATTCCCCCTTCTGCTGCAGTACCACCCACTCTTCCTGCCTTCCTCTCTGGACGTGCTGTATCTCCCTCGTCTGATTGACATGCAAAGGCTACAGCGTATCCAATCCTATCTGGCAGAACGCATCGCCGGCTCCCAATACCAGCTCACCGTCTTTGACGATCCCGAGGACGGTTGTTTTGCAGCTCGCTATTTTGACGAGTGCCCAGACACGGAGTTCTTTCTGGCTGAGCTCAGGCGTGTCCAACAGTTTGCAGCAAACCAACGCGCGAGCAAGGAGGAGGAGTGGAAGAAGAGGAGCCGCGAGTTTGACGATTCTATGAAACGGTTCAACGAGTCTACATGCCTTCTCACCAGCGAGACCTACATCGACTCCTGTGGTCGACTGATCCCTGTCATGCACGATCCCGCGTGTCCCCGATGCAAGCTTCGAATCCTTGTTGAGCGAATGCGTATCCGCATCTGCGAGGAGCCCTTGCCAGCAAATGAATTACTCCAGAAGGTAGCCATATTTGAGCTTGGCACCTTCCCCGGAGCTGAGGCCCTCCAGGTTTACAGAGACACCACTTGGGCGATCGTGGCACGGTTGGCATCCCGGGACCAAGAGGAGCCGCGGCCTCCAAGGTGCACAATTCGGTCTTACTCCGAATTGAGCTCTTTTGTGACAGACTCCCCCAGCAGTATTGTACTGGCTTCCACCACCAAGTCCTGTAGGTACCAGTGTCCTTTCCAGCACGGCCATCATGCTAACAAACAAAGAAGTCTTGGCGACACACTATCAGTTTTCCTCATTCCCAGTGGCACTAGAGGATATCTTGAAGCCCAATGGCTTGCGCTACAAGTACTATGATTCTCAATCGAAGATATGGCCGTCCACCACAAGAATCTTGAGATGCCCTTTCTTCGCCCACCACTGCCCCTTGCGCATACCGAGATCCTCCCCATTTGAAGGAATTGCGCAGGCATTTCCTGCCGAGACCCCGGGCCCATCATCTTACGACATCATGGCTAGCCAGACCTCTTGCCCGCCAGGTGTCAATGTACATGAGTATCTTGCCTTCCAAAGCCTCATCTCGGGCCACGGACGCCGGTGGATTTGTTTGCTATCTGAGCTCGGGTCCTCGAATCTCAACTTTTCCACCGACGCCTCGCTTGCCCTTGTCAAACACGTTGTTCTTCAATCCGGTCCCATGAATCCAATTGACCCTGCAACGCGCTTGGTCCATGGAATCGCTCGCGAGCCATCATTTGGTGCAAAGCTCATTCATCAGCTTTCGCAGCGCCTAGCTGGCCTCCACTCAAATTGGCGAGAAGTAGACATGATGGACATCATCATCACCATCACTCTGCGTCTCTTTGAATTTTCCGAGAGCAATGAACACCCAACTCATGTCAAAGCACTGGAATTGCTGGGCGTTGCCCGCGAGACCACTCTTGGGTGGATGAAGCTTCTTAGAGAAGAGACTCGCCAGCAGCAAGACGCCGACACAGCCCGCCGCTGCCAGCAGTACACACTATGGGCTGCATTGCTTTGCAAACGGACATTCCTCATGCATGGGGAGCAGGAGATTTGTCTTGATCCTACATCGCTGGGGACGTTCATCGAGTGTAGCATCACCCTGCAGAACAGCCTTCTAGGAAACGTCAATTCTCTTCCATCGATCCTCAAAGAGGCGGTCGTCAACGATTTCAAGCTCACCTTCCAGATGAAGGACCTTGTCTGGCGCTCCATCAGATCCTCTCCTACCGTCTTCGTAGCTGCCCTCGCACCATTTTGGCCAGCTGCTGTCAATGTCTCAGGATCAATATTTGGGGAGGACTCGGCCAATCCACACTGGATAACTTTTGAAGTCACCCTAGCAGCAACAGAGGAAGCGGGCGAGACAGATCAGATCATCGCCTACAACTGCCTACACGGGCTTCTTCTTGTGGATAACGTCCCGATCGGAAAGCTCCCCCCAGAGCATCAAAAGTCTCCCATTCTGACGAGTCTGTTTGGGAACCAGAGCTTCCTCTCTCTTCCATCCAGCCTGTCAGGAATGACCTACCTCCTTAACATCACTCCTGATGGCCATGAAATCCACATTGGTTTTCGTGGCAATGACATGGTGGTCCGGGCTCGAAGGAACAATCTGCTTTTCGAGCTTATTCCTTACCACGTTTTCGGGCCCAGCCAGTCCTCCGAACTCCCTGGACCTCTCATTTCCGGCTGTATACACTGGTTGGATCTCAAGAATCATCAACTGGAGATTCGTCCAGCAGCCCAACCCTGGACATACAGGCCATCCAACTGGATGCTTGACATCAAGAATGGTGGCTGCGCACGACGAATTCCCTTGGGCCACAATGCTCGTCTTAAAGAGATCAGAAGAACAGGGAGATGTCCCGAGTATTATGTCCACCAACTGGTCAATCCTCGGTCGCCGCTCTTCAACCGTATTGCAGGTATCTTCGACGGACTAGAGCCACGTCACAACATTCTTGTATTTCAACCAACCTCCCGCGGAATGAATCTTCATGTCGAACTCAGAGGTGTTCAACTGAAGTTTTACGTCAACCCGTTGAGGCACCTTTATTGCACACAGCTTGAAGCCGAAATCGACCGGGATCAAGACATCGGGACTTGGTATGGATTCTCCAGCAGACTAGTCCTGCGCGGTACTAAGACGAATCGACGCACTGTCCTGGTTCCTTTGGACATGCTTCACTACGAGCGCGAGGGCCCCCATGTGCTTGTCAAGTCAGAACACAACAGTGCGATTGGGAAGTTTGTGGTAAATGAGATCCTGGGACGGATGGACTGCGCTGCTGAGCCCACACTCATTCTCAAAAAGGCGGAAATACATGCTTTAACATCTTTTGTCATTCCTGATGGTCTGACAGGACGTACTGGGACGGAGGAGGCACTAGCAACGCTATCCTCCGCCAGCGCACAGCCCTGGCTACCGCTGGGACCACCACAACTTCGCATCTTGAAGGCCATTGCCCAGTTATCGCCGAGAAGGGAGTACTACCCTGACGACACCTGCAGGTTGCTCAAGACCGAGGTGTGGGACCAGAGCTTGACTGTCACGATACAGGACGAAGACTACCGGCGAATTGTTGACAATATACTCACAAAATCCGAAACACTTCGGAGATTCCATGTCGCTGGACCCACGGCTGCCTTAGGTATTGGCGAACAAAGTAAGTTGATATTGGCAAGTAGGCGGAGTAAAGTTGCAACAATGTTTGCTAATATGTGTGTCACAGCAATGAAATCTCTGCTTGGAAACATGACCAGCACCCAAGAAACGCTCAAGGAACTTCAGCAAGTGTTAGCGTCCGATAAACGACACCTGAACTCCAGGGCTTCGGTGCGTCGCCGTCTATACACAAGGCATCCTCAACTGGGCAGCCACCTGGCTGCCCCCGAAGACACCATCTATAAGGCACGGGACAAGACAATCGCCACGAACTTGGCGTACGCCAACGTTCTAGAGATTTCTTCCCTGGTGCTAGCGCGCCCAGAGAAGCTCAAGACAGAAAGGAACCTTGCACAATGTCTTGCGCAGTGTCCGACCATCCGTGGGTTCAATGATGCATTCGACAAAGTACTGCTGAGTGACCGCATTGGAGTTGATGTCGGCCATGAATGGGGCCCTCTCGTACGTTTTGCTCAAGCTCACGCAGATCCTAAGAATTACGGCCCGCTCATGTTTCTGCTGGCATCTGCGGCCTTTCGGTTTTCCGCCAAGATGGACATGATCAGGACGCTTCTCGCGTTTGCCCTCTACGAAGACCTCCGTGTCATGGAACCCCCTGGTACATCTGACTTTTCGGACTACAAGCCCATGCAGATTCCAAACAAGATGTCTCTTCTTCTGATTGTCTCGCGGTTCGCAGTCCCTTTTGCCAAGGACCCGGCTGCTGAGGAACTGTTGAACTTTCTCAGCACAAAAGATCGTCGTAAATTGCGAGATGCCGAGGACAAGCACAACACTGTCGCCCAGAAGCACTGTGAAAAGGTTGTCGAGGTGTTACTCTCGCAATGGCCCTGCGGAATGCCAGACTTCTCTGGAGTCTCGGAATCTTTGCAAGTTGACCTTCCAGGCGTCCTCAGCGCGCTGCGTCCGGAGTGGGCCCGAATGTTCCACAACCTGGAGCTGTCGGACTTTCTTGCCAAGGTAGATTCTGCGCTGGTGGATAAGCACACAGACACGACCTTCACACCACCAAATCCCCCGGGAGAGGGCACAGAATGGAGCGTCCGGATGCGGATAGGGGAGATACCCCAATTAACCAGGGATCTCATAAAGCGACCCTATCGACCGCGCGAGCTAGACCACGGTCAACCATCCACGAGGCCTCGGGGAATGGTCCCTTTTCATCAGAATAGCCTTCCACCAGTGCCGTCTCAGGGTTTCGCCCTCGGCATGCCCACCGCGAAGTCGTTCAAGCAGCCATCCTTTCCAAACACAGCAGACGAGCTCGAGGCTATCATCAAGTGCTCAATAAGTTCGAGCTCTCCTGTGAGCCAGAAATACGGGCAAGGACTTGTCGAAAGTCTCGCCATGTTTCGGAAGAAGGGAACTGATCAGACAACGGCTGACCTTCACGACACTACCCAAGATCGAGATCCCATTGTTTTTGCTCGGGACTTTCAGTGGGCTTATGAGTCCATCGTCGCCTCACTGAGACGCCCCGACACTGATCTAAGTCCCATCAGAGTGAAGTGGCTCCAAGAAGGCCTCCTCTGGCCCATTGTCACGCCTTCATCCGTTTTGCAGCAGGTCAGCTCCCTGAACAAAGAGAGCCAATTTGGCAGCAATATGAAGTCGGCCATTGTTCGAATGGGTTTAGCTATCACAGCTCTCTAGCGCCAACAGCGCCTCCAAGCCCTATCTGCGACCAACAGATATGGGGCGCAGTATGACCCTGTGAGGTACAACGAAGAGAGGGCCAACAAAGGCCACGTCAACTGGAATCCGGAAGAGTACCCTGACTGGCTGCTGCTTGAGATTGAATCGAACCTTCTGCTGCGGTCGGACCAGATTGATGTGGCTCTTGCAACAATTTCGCCAAGGAGTGGTATGAACTCTGTGTTACAAATGAACATGGGTCAAGGTCGGTTTTCCCCCAGGCGTGACCCTTCTTTTACCCAGATTCCATGGGAGTATCACTGATATGAAGTTCACCAACATCTCATCGAGATGCCGCTGGCCGTGCTAACAGAGTGAACAACTAGGCAAAACAAGCTGTATTATCCCGATGGTAGCAGCCATTCTGTCAACGAACTCCTTGGTGAGGATCATCGTACCCAAAGCACTTCTGCAGCAAACAGCGCAGCTCCTCCAGTCAAGACTAGGTGGATTGCTCAATCGTGAGGTCGTTCACGTGCCTTTTTCTAGGCGGACCCCGACCGTGCAGGGCAGCATCAAAGCATTTGGAGCTCTTCATCGCGATACTATGGCAAAGGCGGGTGTCATGATTTGTCTTCCTGAGAATTTACTATCATTCACTCTTAGTGGTCTGCAGCGTGTGCTTGATGACAAGTAAGTCAAAAATACTGGTGGGAAACCTTGGACCACTTGCTGATTGAACGTTCAATATGACAGGATCCCCGAGGCAGATCTCCTGATCAAGACTCAGACATGGCTCAAGTCGATTTGCAGAGACGTGATGGACGAGTCAGACTTCACTTTGGCAGTACGCACCCAGCTGATCTACCCATCCGGCCCGCAGATCACAATTGACGGCCACCCTCAAAGGTGGCAAGCTGCGGAGAAGCTTTTGCAGCTGGTTGATATCCACCTGCATTCGCTGAGGGCCGACTTTCCCAAGTCAATTGAGGTGGTCACCAGGCCCAGCGGGGGCTTCCCCTTGATATACTTTCTTCGGAAAGATGTGGAGGATGAGCTTATTCGGCGACTGACGGTCGACATCTGCAGAGGAAATGGAGACATACTACCGGTCTCCAGTCTAAATGCACAGGATCGCTTCCACATCAAGAACTTCATCTCTAACGTCAGGTGCACTGAAAGAACCATTGCACATGTTGGCCGCATGTGCGCTGACAGGTTGCACGTTCGACAGACCGTCTACCTCCTCCGTGGCCTCTTGATCAACCGCATTCTCATGATGTGCCTGAAGAAGAAATGGAACGTACAATACGGCCTTCACCCTCACAGAGACCCTATTGCCGTCCCGTTCTACGCCAAGGGGGTACCGAGTGACCAGTCCGAATGGGGACATCCGGACGTTGCCATCATTTTTACTTGTCTGGCGTTCTACTACAATGGCGTGAACCAGGCGCAGCTTTCCCAGGCACTGGAGCATGTCTTGAAGTCAGATGATCCTTCGTCGGAGTATGACCGGTGGACACAGACTACAGAGAACTTTCCGGACTCTCTCCGCGATTGTAAGTCAAGCCCAGCTTAATCTTCTTTGCCGAAGATACTCTCTGATGTTTCTCGCTGTTCTGACATCTTTTGTAGGGAGTTCAATCAATATCGACGACCAAGTCCAACTGGAAAGTATCTGGAAAGTGGTTCGACACAACATAGTTGTCATTGACTACTTCCTGAACAACTTTGTATTCCCCCAGCATGCAAAACAGTTTCGTGTGAAGCTTCAATCCAATGGCTGGGATCTTCCTCTGTTTGCCACTTCGAACGATGCTCTGAAGAACAAGAGTAGGTCGATTGCTCGCACACTTACCACCGGCTTCAGTGGAACGAACGACAATCGCACGATGTTGCCCCTCAACATAAAGCAGCAGGACTTGGAAGCACTCCAGCACACAAATGCAGAGGTTCTCACCTACCTGCTAAACAGGAGGAGCCGAGCGTACCACCAGATCGTCGATGCGGCAGGAAAACGACTCAATGAAACAGGCTTTCTGAGAAAGCTCACGGACATGGGTATCCGCATCCTGATTGACGCGGGCGCCCAGATTCTTGAGATGGACAATAAGACTGTTGCGAAGACATGGCTTGGGATGAGCTCGCTCGCGATCCCTGCCGCCTTGTACTTTGACGAGGTCAACAAGCCATGGATGATCGCGCGGACTGGTGTCCAGACGCCGTTCCTTGCATCTGCGTATGCAGAAGATCTCTCGCAATGTCTTGTGTATCTAGACGAAGCGCACACCAGGGGTACAGATCTCAAGTTACCGCCGCACGCCACCGGCGCACTGACACTTAGCCTCGGCCAGACCAAAGACCACACAGTGCAGGCGGCGATGCGCTTGAGGCAACTTGGTCAAACCCAGTCAGTGGTTTGGTTTGCGCCACCAGAAGTCCACTCGAGGATTCTTCACATCCGTCACAAGATGGCCAAGACAGCGAATATCGACAGCAGCGATGTGATCAGTTGGTTGCTTGCAAATACATGTGAAGGACTGGAACAGCTCCAGGTATATCTGCCCTCACTTCCAAACCCAGGATCGATATGACTTGGCCTGAAAGGACCTTCTGCAATTCATCCATCTTGCTAACATGCTCCAGCCACTTTACTACTCTCAGGGAATGGACTTTTGCAAACGCATTCAGGCGGCTGTGGACAACCCAAAGTTCATACACAACAAGAACCAGCGGGAGCGCTATGTCGCCGCAATCCGACAGGACGAGTTACAATCCCTGAAGGAGCTTTACGAGCCCAAGGCCAAGATCAAGCTTTCTGGGTTGAAACATGCCACAGAGCCATCCATAAAATCATATGTGCGTGAGCTCAATGCGCAGCGACTTTCGTTCCAGGACACCGGAGATGCTGTGCATGCTTCTGTTTTGCAGGAAGTGGAGCAGGAGCGAGAAGTCGCCTTCGAGGTCGAGTCTGTCCGCCAGGTCAAGAAACCTGTTCATTTCTCACCGCTAAAATTCCCGGGCTTGAGCCACGACCTTGAGATTTTTGCACGCACCGGCAGACTAGTTGCCGACTCTCAAGCATACAGTCCATGGCTCCTATCTGTGTCTCGAACATCATTCGGAAACAAGGCGGGCTTGTCGGCGGGGCAGCTCTCAAGCCCAAAGCTCTTTGTCACGGTTGAGTTTTCAAAAGCCGTCAAGGAGCAAGCCAACCGGACGTCTGAGGGATTCTTGCGCCCGGTCAACTGGATCATATGGAGCGAGGCCATGGGGGTGGCAGTTGTGGTCATTCCTGAGGAAGCAGAAGCGATCATAGCAATTGTGCGTAATGAGAGGACACCGACCTTTGTTCTGACCTACGCTGCACCCATCACGCGGAAGATGCTGCACTTCAACTCGCTCGACTACTACAGCATTCCTGACCTTCCCCCCGACTGGGTTGCGCCGATGTGGCTCAAGATTGAGCTAGGGCTATTTGCCGGCCGTTTGTATTTTGAGTGGGATGAGTATGCATCCCTGTGCGATTTTATTGGCTTTGACTCTGATTCTCGAGTCTCTGACGACTGGGATGACATGGAGGATGGCGATGTGGAGGAAGAAATTGACCAGCTTGACGGGGCCGTCGCTTCCATCAGCATGAACAATGAAGTTCCGAGCAAGCACAGGCCAATTGTCAAGCGGGCAAAGTTTGCAAAGAAGCCCTTGAACTTTCTGCAGGACTGGCTCGCACTGCGCCGGCGAGGCCAGGACTTTGTGCACACCCCCATGGGACACGTCACGCAGGGCAAGCTTCTACACACTAACCACCCGTTCTTCCGTAAGGCCGAGACAGTGAATACTGCGACGCGGTCCAGCAAACCATTTGCGCCCATCCCTGCGTTGCCTATGCAGGATTTCTACGAAGACTTCAACGAAATTGAGTAACTCTTGCATGATAGGGTTGGCGAAGACATGCAATCGTCATCCGGGTCAGAAGACGAAATTGAGTACGACGAGGACGAGAAGTACACACCCGAGGAGGGCCTTTCGACTGCAGATAGCAGTGGCGAAGGCAACTCTGGAAAGAATTCTGCGGGCCAGAAGGCTCAGCAGTATGAAAGCCGGAGGGCCCGGGGCGGCCTGAGGAGTAGGTATGACCGCCGGGGACTGCATTGATCAACTACATAGCATTTGTTTTGTTTCATTTTGCAGTGTTTTTGAGGGCTTGCGAAGAATTGGGTTTTGTTGGGCTAGAGGTTGATATGTGGCATACTCAACGGGAGAGAGGCCTCTCTACTCCTTTGGCTTTCGTTGGTTTTTTTTTTTTTTTAGCTCGGCTTGTTGTGCTGAGCTCATGGGCAGCACTGTTTGCCCTCCAAACCGTCTGTTTGGCTTTCAGCCTTTTCAACGGACTTTGTCACCATTGCCAGTGGGCCATGGCTGCACTCTCTTCCCTGATGGGATTTGGGCAAAAAGTATCCCTAAAACCAAAAGCCTAACACGCTTCATACGTACTAGATTAGCATTTAGATGCATTGTTCTGTGAATCTGTTATTTTGCATTCGTTGTCTCGTCATTGGTTGCGTGTCTATCGACTATCGAAGCAAGGAGGCAAACACCATAATTGACATGAAATTACTGACTACATACCTAGCCTTTGCGTTTAACACAATGCAGGTCTCTTGGAGCAGCCAATTAGAACGTCGGGCTAGGGAAAAGAAAAAGGCTAATGGATAAACCGCCCTCTCTTTTGTGGTGACGACGGTACACATACTGCAGCAATACTGGGTTTGTTTTAGCCTCTCCTTGTGCAGCTCCGCGTCTATGGGAGTGATCTGGTATCGAATCTGAGCCATAAATAAGGCTTTCTTCCCACTGAATTTCTCCTTTCTCTCCTCATCCTCATACCAAAAAAAAGCTACAAGTCGTACCGTATCCCAAGACAATTCCATCAACCATTCATCAAGCCTCATCATCCGAACAACGGTAACGATCTCTCAACCTGTCAGATTCAAACCTACAACTGTCTTCTAAATTCTTGCTACTACATCAAATTCATCCATCCTTCAAAATGA
>JARHUK010002909.1:16805-27321 GCA_031001725.1 Pseudopyricularia javanii | reverse complement strand
ACTCCAAGCAATGCATATTGTGTACAGTTCTTATTATGGCAAGGAAGCAATATCAACCCAGATCTAGTCCTCCCGGTCCCTTAAAGTCTGCTCTTCAACTTGGGCTCCGAACCGACAGCCGGCGTCTCCGCGACTATGGCGACGACGACGCAGATATCATCCACCTTGCCGCCCCTCCAGTTCTCACGCGGAAAGTACTTCTTGACCTCCTTGGCGAACGGCCCGTCGAGTTTCCTGTTGACGCTGGCGGCCTTCGCGGCGGCTGTGATCTCTGTGGCAATATGGCTCTGCAGCGTGACAACCGGCTTGGCCTTGGCTGACCCCTCCTCCCCGGACGACGCAGTGTCGGGCTGCGTGAACGGCGTCAGGTCTGCCGCCACCCTGGTCCCGCTGTCTGTGGCCTCCCAAGCGCCAACAGCCGCCATACTAGAGCAGACGACGCGCAAAATGTCCTGGTTGAATAGGTTGTCCCAGACGCCGTCCGACGCAAAGACAAGCACGTCGCCGTGCCTGAGGCCGTGGCGCGTTGCCTCGGCGTCGCGCGGCATGTCGCTGAGCTGGGCCCCGCCGAACATTGCCATGCGCGCCATGATGCTGGGCGGCACGACCGAGAGCTGATAGGGGGTGTTGAAGGCGTGGATCTGCGGCGTCGACGCGGCGTGCACGGCGTTGGCACGCAGCTGCACGAATCCACTGTCGCCCAGGTTCGCCACCTCGAGCGTGCCACTGGGCTGGAGCAGGGCCACGACGGCCGTCGAGCCGCCCGCCGGGATCGAGCGGTCCGCGCATACGGCGTCGTAGCCGAGCTGGAGCAGGCGGCGGGCCGTCAGCGGAGGCGTGTCCTCGGGTTGCTGGGTCCGGTGCGAGTAGGCCGCGCTAGCCATGTTGCCACACAGGCCATGGGAAAAGTCGGCCGGGTCGACGCCCGAGTCCATCCAGCCGCCGACGCCGTCCGCCACGCCAAGCGCGACGGCGCCCGTGTCGCCGACGCGCGAGACGAAGAAGGCGTCCTGTCCGCTCTCGGGCCGCAGGCGCTTGTTGGTGTTTGGTTGTATCCGGTGGTGCGGGTTGAAGTGGAAAACGTGCGTCGACGGATTGTACGGTCGGTCCTTGCCTATGTACGAGGCGGCGACACTATATGTGAAGGGCATTGGTGTCGCTTGCGATGCCGCCGCTCCGGAAGAGGCCCATCGCCTTGGGCTTGTAGATGGGAAGTGTATGCTCTGTCTCGCGACGGGTGACGAAAGATGGGATGATCGGGAAAGTATACAGCCTGATTGTGAGGTTGGAACCGTGGTTAGCTGTTTTGCAATCGCATTTGAGCTAGTGCCCAATACAAACTACTGGGGCCGGGCTTCTGTCTGTACGCTGAGAATATGGTCGGGAAGAAGGTACTAGGAGACCCCTCATTATTGTCGCTGCCATCGCACGTACGTCGGCGCCGCGTTGTATCTGCCCCCTGCCTGCCTCGCGAGGCCCGACCCCTCGAATCCGACCGACCAAATGCACTTTGTTTTAAAGAGATGCAAGCGGGCGATCTCCTAGTACGGGGGATGTGACTTTCGGGTTATGCTGTGCTTGACCGATGCTTCAATTGCAGTTTGTGCGGTGGCCAATATCGTGTACGTAGTGCGTGCGTAAGGTACCTTTAACCTTACTTGGGTCTCATCGCATTTTCTTTTTCAGGGATTCAGTCCCCAACGAATATGCTCCATACAGTCAACTTCAGGTGGAATCACACGACCAAATTTGACATGGATCCGTGCACGATTGATTCAAGTCAACCTGCCCATATACCATACATACAAGATGCTTTGGCAGTTTTAACAAATATATCTTATTTCAATTAACAGTTTTGTAAGATTACAGAACCCAACTCCCGCCTCACAGAAACCAAGGACAAGTCAAACGCAACCAGTGGCGTGAAAGACACTGTGTGTGGCGCTCGTTTTTTACCACTACCGCCGCCGCTAAACGTGATTCTCCCCCCGTCAGCACCTCTCGCTCACGCGAAAGCCATCTCCTTCTTGATCTCGGCGATAGCCTTCGCCGGGTTCAGGCCCTTGGGGCACGTCCTTGTGCAGTTGAGAATCGTGTGGCAGCGGTACAGGCTCATCGAGTTGTCGAGGGCCTGGCGACGCTCGACCTTGCGCTGGTCACGGGAATCGGCAAGCCACCTGTACGACTGGAGCAGGATGGCGGGGCCGAGGTACTCCTCCGAGTTCCACCAGTATGAAGGGCACGAGGTCGAGCAGCAGGCGCAGAGAATACATTCGTAGAGACCGTCAAGCTTCCTCCTGTCCTCCTTGGACTGGCGATACTCCCTTCCCTGTGTTGCGCAAGCCGCGTTAGCACGTCCGTCGGTTCGGTTGCTCCAAGGCCATTCTACTACTGTGCATGATACTTACGTCGGGCGCAGGCTCGTCCCTCTGCAGGTATGGCTTAATCGACCTGTACTGCTTGTAGAAGTGTGTCAGGTCAGGGACCAGATCCTTGACCACGTAGGTGTGCGGCAGCGGGTAGATCTTGACTTCGGCGGAAGTCTCGGTGGGAATGCGACCTAGAGTTCTTGCATGTCAGCCCAGGGACCTAGCACCTGGGAACTCTTGCCCGCACTTACACAAGCATGCCAGCGTGTTGGTGCCGTTGATGTTCATGGCGCAGCTTCCGCAAATACCCTCCCTGCAGCTTCGGCGGAAAGTCAAAGTCGGGTCCAGCTCGTTCTTGATCCTGACCAGAGCATCAAGCATCATAGGTCCGGTCTTGTTGAGGTCCAGGGTGTAGGACTGCATCCTCGGCTTCTCAGAGGGCTGGCTGGGATCCCAACGGTAGATTTGGAAGGTCTTCGTCTTGGGAGTCTCGCTGACAGAGGCCATTGAGCGAACGCAGGTCATTACTGGCTTCCTGAGCGCATTGTTCGGGCGGGCGGAGGCCAGCAGCCCGGTGGTAGAGCGGAGAAAGGTTGCCATTGCGTCGAAGACGGTTAGTCAGTGATTCCGTGTACGGAACAGGACGCAGTCGAGTTGGCGAGAGAGTCGAGAGAAATGCGACCGAGTAGTGTTAAGTCGTGACGACAGAGACGGTGCAATGCCAGTGGCGACGTCCAGGTGGTGAAGTAGGGACGATCGATCGTTGCACTCCTAGCGTGGGTAGAAACAAGAGTGTAGCATATGATTATTTGCCGGGGACTTTTCGCCTCAAAGTTTACGGAGAGGCGGATCCGCTGATGTTCGAGGGTAGATTTCCCGAGTAATTGGCGTAATAACAGTCCAACAAGCAGCGAAAACAGCGCCAAAGCCTTGGTCGGGGGGTAATTAGGGCACTGGAACTCGCTGTATCAAAAGTACCACATGCGGACTTACCCGAGGCCTCGGCTAAGCGTAAATGGCCCCGCGATGATTGGGCCGATTCGATCCCAAAAGACCCACTCCAGGAGCTTCTGTACATCTTGAATTCGCCTCAAAGGAATTGATGCTTGCATTTGGTCCCGAGAACCCCATTCTAGACGACATCAACGACGACGCCATACAAACAAATCGCAAAAATGGCGCCCACACTTGCGATGAGAGCTGCTCGGAATGTGAGTTGCTTCGCTAGCCCTGATCAGCTCCCCAGAATCTACTTGCGTTTTTGTTTCGAAGCAAATAGACGACATAGGGCTGACCATGTACCCCCCTTGACCCAGGTTTTCCACACATCAGCAAGGCACATGAGGCCGTTCTCCTCAACGCGGTCTGCGGCAAGAATATTCGGCAATGCACCCCTAAGGGCGAAGGAGGCATCTCCTCACATTAGCGGCAAATATCCAGTTATTGTAAGTCGAGTGGTCACTGACAGCGGCAGCAGCAGGGATGAGAACGATTTCTCGGTCGAAAGGAGGCACGCAAAAAGTAGAACGCAGCTGACAGGTTCGCTTGGGGAAAATAGGACCACCAGTACGATGCGATTGTTGTTGGTGCCGGTGGTGCCGGTCTCCGTGCCGCCTTCGGTTTGGCTGAGGCTGGCTTCAACACCGCCTGCATATCCAAGCTTTTCCCGACCCGAAGCCACACCGTTGCGGCGCAGGGCGGCATCAACGCCGCTCTCGGTAACATGCACGAGGATGACTGGAGGTGGCACATGTACGATACCGTCAAGGGCTCCGACTGGCTTGGAGACCAGGATGCCATCCACTACATGACCCGCGAGGCTCCCGCCTCCATTATCGAGCTTGAGAACTACGGTTGCCCGTTTTCGCGTACCGAGGATGGCAAGATGTAAGTTTGCCATGGATACGAGAGATAGATGTCTTTGTCAAGAGCACATTCTGTGGAGTCAGGTTGCTGACAAGAAACCCGCCCCCAGCTACCAACGTGCCTTCGGTGGTCAATCGCAGAAGTACGGAAAGGGCGGGCAGGCATACCGATGCTGCGCTGCTGCTGACCGGACAGGCCACGCTCTTCTGCACACTCTTTACGGACAGTCTCTGCGTCACAACACCAACTACTTCATCGAGTACTTCGCTATGGACTTGTTGATGGAGGACGGTGAGTGCCGCGGTGTGATTGCCTACAACCAGGAGGACGGCACCCTTCACAGGTTCTTTGCCAACAACACCGTTCTGGCGACTGGTGGATACGGACGTGCCTACTTCAGCTGCACGTCGGCTCACACTTGCACTGGTGACGGCATGGCCATGGTCGCACGTGCTGGCCTGCCCAACCAGGACCTGGAGTTTGTTCAGTTCCACCCTACCGGTATCTACGGAGCTGGTTGCCTGATCACTGAGGGCTCTCGTGGTGAGGGTGGTTACCTTCTCAACTCGGAGGGTGAGCGCTTCATGGAGCGTTACGCCCCTACTGCCAAGGATCTTGCCTCCCGCGACGTCGTGTCGCGTTCCATGACTATGGAGATTCGCGAGGGCCGTGGTGTCGGTCCAGAGAAGGACCACATCTACCTGCAGCTCAGCCATCTGCCTGCCGAGGTCTTGGCCGAGCGTCTTCCGGGTATCTCGGAGACCGCCGCCATTTTCTCGGGTGTCGATGTCACCAAGCAGCCCATCCCGGTTCTGCCGACTGTCCACTACAACATGGGCGGTATCCCGACGAGGTACACTGGTGAGGTCATCACGGTCGACGAGAACGGCAAGGACAAGGTTGTTCCTGGTCTCTTTGCCTGCGGTGAGGCCGCCTGTGTCTCCGTCCACGGTGCCAACCGTCTGGGCGCCAACTCTCTGCTCGACCTGGTCGTCTTCGGCCGTGCTGTCTCGCACACCATCCGCGACAACTTCACCCCCGGCGCCAAGCACAAGCCTGTGTCAGCTGACGTTGGAGCCGACTCGATCGAGACCCTCGACAAGGTCCGCACAGCCGATGGCCCCAAGAGCACCGCTGAGGTTAGGCTGGCGATGCAGAAGGCCATGCAGACCGACGTCAGCGTCTTCCGCACCCAGGAGTCGCTTGACGAGGGTGTTCGCAAGGTGAACGAGGTCGATCAGATGTTCGACCAGGTCGGCACCAAGGACCGCAGCATGATCTGGAACTCTGACCTGGTTGAGACTCTGGAGTTGAGGAATCTGCTGACCTGCGCGTACGTAACGCCCCCACCCTGTATCTTTCGACTATGAATGAGATGCTAACACCCAAGCAACAGTACCCAAACCGCTACCTCGGCCGCCGCAAGGAAGGAGTCCCGTGGTGCACATGCTCGTGAGGACTACCCTGACCGCGATGACGAAAACTGGATGAAGCACACTCTCAGCTACCAGAAGAAGCCTCATGGCAAGGTCGAGCTGTCGTACCGTGGAGTTATTGGCCACACCCTGGACGAAGCCGAGTGCAAGGCTGTTCCGCCGTTCAAGCGTGTATACTAAAAAGGAACAAAAGAAAAGCGTCTACTAATTACAGGGTACGGGCGGTAGAAGCTGGTGTCCAGGATATCATTTGATAATTGTTTCCCTTGAGTCTTCCTACACTTTGATGTTTTAGCATATCAGTTTATACCTATTTCGAGTGTTGAAGAAGTTCCGTCTCATTACTTGTGGCGCATGGTTCTGAAGCGCTTGAGGCGTTGTTTGCCATTGACTACCTTGTACTGAGGCTCATACATTCGGGCGCAAGCTTGGGAATTTGGACCAACATTGATGGAAGAGTAACCCACTATCTGACGGTTAAGGTATATAAGGTTGTCAAGCCAAAAATCAGAGGGGCACAGTATGATCAGGTAATGATCAGATACGACGGTTGTTTTTGGAGGCCTCGTCACCCCGCCATAAGGAGGCCCGCCTGCGTGCAGCTCTGATGACATAATCCAAATTCCCTCGGATCCATATGCACTTAACCCGACGCGTTCCTCTCAAAAAGAGAACGCGACGTGCTCTCCACTATGGACGACCAACGACCCCGGCTTCACCGACGACCGATCGTGACTTGTACGAAAACAAGCTTGCAGAGACGAGTGTATGTGCGTGCCAGCATTATCCCCGCTTAAAAAAATAAGGCTTGCGAAAACCATTGGCATTGAGTGTTCCAAACGAGTGAGCCGCAGCGCCAAAGGTCTGCAAGATAAATCACCTGTACACCAACCATAACGATGCCCAAAAAGAGTGACCCGAGCGCGGCAGGCGCCGCGGCGCGCACGAGCGACGTATCTTCTGCCAAATTCATGCTCGTTGACGAGCCGAACCCCGCAGAGCCAAAGGCCGCTGCGGCGCAAGCACCGGCGGCGGCGGCAGGAGCTCCCGGAGCCAGCTCTTCATCCCCGACAGCCACAAAGCCAGGGTCGACAGCGAGGCCAACGCCCAAATCTCCAGTCGCGGTTACAAAGAACGGGAAGGCGACAGCAGCAGACAAGAAGGGCGCTGCAACAACGGGGCGCTCGGGGACCCCTACGCCGGCGGCCGGGATAGGGGCGGCTGCCAAGGAGGGCGGCGGCGGCGGCGGAGGACATCCGCAGACTTCTGTCAAGGATGCTGTCTCTATCGAGGTACAGATAAGGTCCTAGGAGCGTGGCGTGGCTTCGGCATGCGCAGGAATTTTCCGCTTCTTTGCTGACTGCTTTCCCGCCTCTATTATAGGACCTTGCACTACCAAAGTCGATAATCACACGGCTGGCCAAGGGTGTACTGCCGTCCAACACACAGATTCAGGCCAATGCAGTCCTAGCAATGACTAAAAGTGCCACGGTCTTCATTAGCCATCTGGCGGCAGCGTGAGTCTCTCTCTCTCTCTCTCTCTCTGAGGGTTGCCACTGGGATCCAGTAGTGGTTGTGTGATCTAAAAACTCTTCTATGCCCTGATATACCGATGCTGACGAAATGTCTGCGTCTAGCGCAAACGACATAACCGAAGCCCAGAACAAGAAGACTATCATGCCCGCGGACGTCCTGAAAGCGCTGGATGATGTCGAGTTTGGCTTTATGAAGGAACAGCTCGAGGCAGAATTTGAGAGTATGTCGCCCATTATCGCTCCGATGGAATCTGCGATGGAAGAAAGCCTCCTTCTATACGCACTTAACCAAGCTGACCTATCTCGTCATACAAAACAACAGAGTTCAACAAAACACAGAGCACAAAGCGCTCCTCGTACCGGAAAAAGGTAGCTGCAGCTAAGAAAGGTGCAGACGGCGACACATCCATGATCAGCGCCGGCGGCACCGTGGATGAGGGCGACACGACGGTGGCCAGCGTCGCACAGGGCGAGAACGGCGAGTCGCCCCCGCGGTCCAAGAAGCAAAAGGTTGGGACTTCGGCTGCGGCCACTGCCGCGGTAACGGCGGGCGTTGTCGGTGCGGGCGCTGGAGCGGCGGCGGCAGCGTCCTCGAAGATGGACGTCGACGAAGACCAGGATGAGGACCAAGAGGGCGGATCGGAGGACGATAATGAGCCGGAGGCAGAGGAAGAGGAGGAGGAGGAAGATGAGGAGGAGGAAGATGAGGATGAGCAAGATGAGGAGGAGGAGGAGGAGGCGGATGAGGAGGAACAAAACGACCAAGAGGATGAGGGTGGGTCTGATGCACCCGAGGACGAGGATGAGGCTCTGGATGATGGCAACGATAGCGAGTAGATTCCGTTACGGCTTGTACTGTTTATATAGGATATCAATGGATGCAGAAGCCCTGCGCATTGGCAAGGATGATACGATTGAGAGGATTACTTTTCTTCACCCTGGGTAATCAGCTGGGTTTCCAGTGTAAGACCTCTTTCTTGAGTACCGAACGCCTGCGTCTCTGCAAGCGTTCTAAATTCTATGGTTTGCATGTACGATTTTTTAGACAGAAGATGCACCCTTCAAGTTTTAGAGGTGCAGAAATGGTTGAAAAGATACGAGTTCACTTGCACCACAAGAAACACGGGAGGACCTTTCCGCTGCCGGAAATCTGGTGTTGGCATTGTCACACTCCCGCTTGACTGGGGGTTTCTTTATTGTCATAAGCGTCATCCTAACTCCACTACGGTATCCTCCAAGACAAAGCCAGGGGACATGCGATAGTGACTTGGTCCCCTCAAATATCCTACTCAAGCTCGCTCGTGACATTAGTGAACTCGCCCTTTTCCAGCTTTGTCTTCCAGAAAATAGGGTTCGTGTCGTTGAAGCCGTGCTTGACCCAGCCGTCCTCCTTTACATGGTACAGGTTGATGAAACCACCCGAGTAGGCATCCCTGTGGGTGGCGGCAAGGATGCTCCTGCGGCCGAGCTCGAGCGCCTCCTCGTCAGAGAGGTCGTACTTGTACTCGGCATCCAGCACGCCGTAGGCAAAGGTCTGACCGGAGCCGACGCAAAACAGGTTGCCTGCGAGCCTGGTGCCGTCGCTGTCGATGTAGTAAAGGGCGGGCCCCTCCTCCTTGGTGACGCCGGCGCACATGGTGCCCATGCTGAGGCCCATTCCCTTGTACTGGTAGACGAGGTTGGCGAGGATCTTGGAGGCGGCGGCGACCGAGATGCGGCGCTTGTGGCGGAGCTCGTGCAGGCGGCACTGCATGCCCAGCCAGGCGAGCCAGTACTGGCAGTCGGCGGCGCCGCCGGCCATGGTGCCGAGCAGGCACGAATTGATCTCGATGACCTTCTTGACCGTCTGCGAGGCGATCCAGTTGCCGGCGGTGGCGCGAGAGTCGGTGGCCACGATGATGCCGCCCTTGAAGCGGAAGCCGAGCGTGGTCGTTCCGTGTGCGATCTTGATGGGGCAGTGGGGGTTTGAGTGGTCGTCGGTGGCTGCGCGGAGCCAGGCCGAGGGCTGGAGACGGGAGAGGTTAAGGATGTTGCTACCGGTTAGCCTTGTTGCTGGCAGGTAAGAAAGGGTACTCGATATGAAGAGTCAAACGTACATGTGCTACTGGGGGTACGGCAAACTTGAGGGAGAGGCTGGGTACGGAATCGCAGAGGTCTTGCTGGTCGTCTTCTGTGAAGGACTCATTCTGTTGGTAGGCCGGGCGGCTGTATCTAGCTACCAGGGTGTCCATGATGGCGAGGATGTGAGTTTGCGGCGGATTGGCGCCGAAATTTGTGGTGTCGGCAACAAAATTGAATATTCTATCAGCTGGGGGTTGGGTTTCCTCAGTTGAAAGAATGACAGATACAGTGTTGCCAGCTCGATTGCGGATGGTGATGGTGGTTTGGAAGCAGGTCGTAGTGGGCGTTGGAGGTACGTTGACGTTGACGGGTACCCGCAATTGCAATCGGAGCTCTCTTCAGGCAGCTCCTTGCACGCGTCCACCCACGACGGCGAAGAGCTACAAGTTGCTGCCTTGGGGCCTGAAAGCACCGACTGTTGGCAGCTTGTCTGGGGTGGGCAGACCCACTAATTTGTACTATGTACTTGTACCAACAGAGTCTCGAGAGAGTGTCGGTATGCGTACATAAGCCAGTTAGCAGCCTGAGCTAAGCCCCAAGTGGTAAGTAGCGCCAGTTAGTGCACTGGATTTCAGGGGGCCAGCAACCGATGGATCCCAGCAAAACTGACATCCATCGCATGCATTGGTTGTCGCCAACTGCCGGGGCGAGAGAGTACCCTGAATGGTGAAGTGAGGTGGCCAGTTCAACTCAGCAGCTACTGTGATTAAGTATCTGAACTGTTAGTCTCTCTGGTCGAATTCGCAGCGAATTCCATCCAACAGCTTCGAGGGGCTCGAGCGATATTGTGCTTCAGACGTTGACCGTTTCTCTCATTTTTTTCTTCTTCTTTTCCTCTATTCATTCCTTCCCTGAAACATTCAATTCGCGACCCGCCATTTGTCTTCTAATTCGCCCATCGCCAAGACACCTTGACACCCTCGAGGCGCCCTGCTTGTAACGCGACTTACCTGAACTTGTCCCCGTACTGAAAAAAAGTACAACTCTCCCTCAGGCTTAAGCAGAAGCCAGCACAGCACGCACATACATGTTATTTCGTGCCGATATCCAGCACCAAGACTGAGCTTCACCCTCCTCCCTCCCGATCGCCATCCCACGCCCAACATGGCCCGCGCAATGGGGCCGGTGCGCATGAAGAAGGCGAATCCCCTCACCCTCGCCATCGGCGTATTCCTCTGCATCTTCATCG
>JARHUK010002909.1:0-13033 GCA_031001725.1 Pseudopyricularia javanii | reverse complement strand
GCGCCTCTTGAAGAGGAGTCGCGCACCGCCGCCGACCCCGCGGTGCTTCTCGAGCAGCGCGACGCACGTGTCGTCGCACGACGTCTCGATCGCGAGGGTGAGGAGAGTGTCGTCGCCATTGTCCCGGGAAGGCCTCTTCTTGTTCTTTCTCGGGCCTCTCGAGCTCCCCACGGCGGTCGTGAAGCAGCATGCGGCGGGAGCGGCGGATACGAACCATGGCCCGGCGTGCCGCGGCCTGGTCACCGCTGAGACCCGGCCCGGACATGTCCACCTGGACACGGCGCGAACTGCATTCATGGTCAGAGGGGGACAGTGGTTTCTACAAGCCCATAGTGGCGCAGTCAATCGGATTATTAGGTGTGAGTTAATCAACTGCCCAAGTAGAGCTTGTGCTGTTGTGATGTTTTACAAAATTGAAAAAACTGTGAACTTTTTGGCTAAAAGATTGCATGCTCTTTCTTGAGCTCACAAAGTTGAAGGGGGAAAAAAATCCAGCACGGACGTTAATCCATTTTCAGGCACTAACACAACGCCCTGGCCTCAAGGACTATAAACAACCACCAAAATGCTACAGAACAATTGCCCAACATTTGACACCACTAAATTTTCTTTGGAGTCACATCTCATCATGAATAGTCAAGCCAGTACCCTTATCCAAGTTGAAATAAATATATTTTAACATGCTATCAGTGTAGCAGCCCACATGACCCAATTTACAGCCAATGCGACAAGACAATATCGAGGGCGTCCACCGCCTGCCCCCCCTCTTCTAGTCGCCAGGCATGAAAAAAGCGAAACCCACCCACAAAACGCCGCAAACAAAGAGGATGCCAAAGTAACATGCAAGCCAGGAGAGGGGGAGATACGAACATAAACCCCTCGCTGCTGACACTAAGCGTGTAACCTTTCAACCCACAAGCGTCGTCAGAAACTACAGTCGGGACCTAGCTCATGCTCCCCCCTATAGCCCCGAGCCTGTGTCGCCGCCGCCCTCGCGCGACTCGCTGACCCCGTGGAAGGCGTCGCCAAATGCCGAGTCCTCCATCTCCATGTTCAGGTCAAAATCGGACGCGCCTGGCAGATCGCCCAGGGAGCTAAAGTCGCCGGGCGTCAGCGGCTTGCTTTGTGACGGCGCCGATGGTGCCGCCGTCACGGGATGCTGTTGCATGGCTGCGGGGGCTTGGTTGCTAGGAACTGTCCCGGGGACTGTTGACGAAGGACCCGCCCCACCAGTGGCCTCGGATGCGTTCTTGGGAACCACAACCCAATCTCCGCTCCCCGTGCCCTGGTCAGGGGCTGTCGGGGGAGTGTGCTCCTTGGGCGCCGACATCTCCGTGTTGCCCATGTCAACATCCTGCGATGCATTGGCTGCTGCGTGCGGTTGTTGCTGCTGCTGCTGCTGTTGCTGATGCTGCGGTGGCGGCGGGTGAGGAGAAGGCATCCCAGCGTTCGCCGGCGTGCCCGCGTTGGAATGCGCGGCCGACAGCTGACCCTGTGGTGTGGGAAAGTTGTTGAGTGGCGTAGAGGTGGCCGAGAATCCCGAAGGGTTCATCTGGTCCATCAGTCCCGCGGCCGTGTTACCCATGTCGACATCGGAGTCACCCACCACGACGCCACTGTGCTGAGATCCCGCGTGCGACGGGTTCCGTGACATTGACGAGGCGGCCGGGTGGTTGAGCATGGGGTCCAGCAGCGGCTGCTGTTGCCGTTGCGCCTCAACCAAGACTGGGTCGGGCTCAACCCTGGGAGGCGGGGCTACAGGCTCTTGGTATCCGCCGTCCTGAACCCTACGGACGTCCTTTACAGGCACGGCCTTGCGTCCGAGAGCAGCCTCAACCTCAGCGACCACCTGATCAGGGTCTTTCCTGCCGGCCTGGCGCCCAGAAGATGTCGTACCGTCCTCTTCGATCCCATCGACTCTACCCTCGAGACGCCAGAAATCGCTGCCCGGACCAGAATCAGGGGTCTTGGCAACGCCACGCAGGTCACGCTCCGCGCGCATCAAGAGCTTTCCAGACTCGAATTCAGCCATAATCTTTGCGTGCTGTGCCTCGAGCGCCTTGATCTCGGCCTGTGTGGCCTCAATCTGATCCGACACCCGTTTCCGGAACTGATCGGCGAGTTCGCCATCAAGCTTGCCGACATAAGGCTTCTTGGGCACAGTCTTGTTTGCACCCTCGCCCTGGGCCTCGAAAATGCCATCCGTCAGGCTCGCCAATTCGCCCTTGAGCCCGAGCCCCAGGTCCGGCATCTCGATCTGGCCCATCCGGTACGGGGAGCACAGGATCTCCTCCATGAGCTCGTGGTTCTGCCTGTACCTCGCCATGCTCACGTCGCGTGGCGTCAGGTTGTCAAAGATGTCCCCGCGCGAGGTATCCTCCTCATCCTCGTACTCGACGGCCGACAGCGGTCCTGCCATCGGATGGTGCGGCTGCTGTGGGTGGTGCTGGGCATGGTGCTGCTGCTGTTGTTGTTGCTGCTGCTGTTGCTGCTGCTGCTGGCCACGAGCACCACGCTTTGGCGGTGCGTGGGCGGCAGGCGGGTAAGCCACCGACTGCGGCATCGGCTGCCTCGGGCCCGGCACCTGCGGGAATCCACGGAATGGGATCTGCGGGTAGTTGCCACGGTCCCTCAGCATAAAGTCCTTGCGCGCAATGGGACCCGCCCGCTGCATTTGGGCGCGAAAGTTCATAATGTAGCTGATGCGGGGGTCAACGGGCACGGAGCTTGCGGGCACGCGGTCGTGGGTTTCGCTCGGTCCCCAGGCAACGATGAAGAGGCTCGGGTCGACGGGCGGGTGGTTCGCGTGGGGCACCTTGGACGACGGCACAAGACGATAGCGGCGCCTGGAGTGCATCGTGTAGGGCTCCATGGGCTTGAACCCGGCCTTGTAGTGGTAGTGTTCGAGGGACTGGAAGCATTGCGCACGTGTTCATGTCAGCTTTGGCCGGTCCCAAAATTTGTATCCTCGGCAGTTAGATAGCCAGCCACGCTGTGAGGCTCTCCAGCGAGCAAGTTTAGCTGAGCGTACCAGTCCGTTGCCCAGGTCGTGCTGGTACATCATCTCGGGGCCGTTCCAGATGTATCCATCGCTGGCCATGTCGGTTCCGAGGCGCGCAAGAGGCTGCCACACCAGGTGAATGGTGCCATCTTGCGGGGTGTCGACGTACTGCCAGCAAAACGGGGCGTCGTCGCGCGCGATCTTGGGCGCCTGCATGAGCAAGTCAATCGCCCTCTGCGGCTCGAGCTTGTGAAGCACGGGGTATCGCGTCACACTAATGAGGTGCAGATGGGGGAGCTACCGATTCACACATGGTCAGTAGGTATGCGACGACTTGAGCTATGTGATTCTCTCGATGCGTACCAGAGGGTCTGCCACCCCTTGGCTGGGGCCTTGCTCATTCATCTTCCAGTATCAGGGTCTGGTTGAGACCAATTGAGTTGCTTGCTAGATTGCGCCGAGTCTGAGCTCAGGCGGGGAGGCTCATCGGTAGGTTCGCGTCGTTGGGTAGAGCTGGGCAACTGACTGGCTGGCCGATTAACCGATGGTCGCGATGCAATTTGTTGGAGCGGCTTTGCGATGGATGGACGGATTGATGGCGCCTGAGCTCTCGCGAGGGTCGAATTTCGTGTACGCGCCTGAGGAAAATATGGGTCTATGCACATAATAGTGGGTCCATTCTAAAACAATCGTTCCCTCGCCGCCGTCATCACCATTACTTGAACTCACTCTACAGGCACAAACTTTGGAACACGTATGAAAAAGGACATTCAATCAATTGACTGGGTACAGTGCCTCTAAAGAGTCATCCCACGGCGTCTACCTATATCCCATCCCAAAACATTTTCCTACATGACTTTTTTTTTCATTGGTTTTGTTTGTTTTCTGTATCCTCGCTTCAACCTCCACCCTGACTTTACGCCTGGTAGGTCGAGGCCGACACGTTGCCACCACGGCCGGTCCAGTTGACGTGGATGTCCTGGCCCTCAGGGTACTTGGCGCTGGCAAACTCGGGCTTGATGCGGAAAGTGTGGGCGCCAAAGTAGTCACGCTGCGCCTGCAGGAGGTTGGCGGGAAGGTCCTTGGTGCGGTATCCGTCGAACCATGAGAGAGCGGTCGAGAAGGCCGGGGTCGGGATTCCGAGGAAGGCGGCACGGCCGACAACCTCACGCCAGCCGGGCTGGGCGTTGTTGATAGCCTTGTGGAAGAAGTCGTCGAACAGCAGGTTCTCCAAGTCGGGGTTCTTGCGGTAGGCCGAGGTGATGTCCTTCAGGAAGACGGAGCGGATGATGCAGCCACCGCGCCACATGAGGGCAATTGAGGGCTTGTTCAGCTTCCAGTTGTACTCCTTGGCGGCCTATCATTCACCAATCGCAATCACGTGTCAGCAATCCAGTCACGCACCAAAAGCCAATCGCTACTCAACCCAACGAGGTAAGTGACTCGTTCAAGACGTACCTCCTGCATCAGCATGAAGCCCTGGGCGTACGAGATGATCTTTGAAGCATAGAGAGCCTGCTCCAGGTCCTTGATGAACTGCTCCTTGTTGCCCTCGAAAGAGCTGGTGCGGCCGATGTACTCAAGCTTCTGCGAGGCACGGACACGCTGCTCCTTGATGCCCGACAAGCAGCGGCCAAAGACGGCCTCACCGATCAGGGTGACAGGCATGCCCAGGTCCAGGGCGTTGATGGTGGTCCACTTGCCGGTACCCTTCTGGCCGGCCTTGTCGAGGATCTTCTCGACCAGGGGAAGTCCGTCATCGTCGTTGAAGAGCATGATGTCCCTGGTGATCTCAATCAGGAACGAGTCGAGGACGCCCTTGTTCCACTGGGTAAAGACTTCGCCAATCTCCTTGTTGGACATGCCAAGGCCACGCTTCATGATGTCGTACGCCTAGAGGTTACGCAATGTCAGTTTCCACGCGCCTAAATGCGATACACCCCTTCCAATTCCCCAGGTAAGGCGTCGGTTGTGGCACTCATAACAGCCCATGTCGATGAAGCTTACCTCGCAAATCAGCTGCATGTCACCGTACTCGATACCGTTGTGGACCATCTTGACGTAGTGGCCAGCACCCTCGTCACCAACCCACTCGCAGCATGCCTCGCCGTCGCTCTTGGCGGATATGCTCTGGAAGATGTCCTTGATGTGGGGCCAGGCTGCCTCGGCACCACCGGGCATGATGGAGGGGCCGTACCGGGCACCCTCCTCACCACCAGAGACACCGGAGCCGACGAAGTGGAGGCCCTTGGCCTCGAGGTACTTCATCCTTCTGTTGGAGTCGGGGAAGTAGGAGTTGCCACCGTCGATGATGATGTCACCCTTGCTCAGCAGGGGCAGGAGGGTCTCGATCCAGTCGTCGACGGCCTTGCCGGCCTGGACCAGGAGCATGATCCGACGCGGCGACTTGAGCTTGGAGACGAACTCCTCTGTAGAGTGAGCACCGACAATGGACTTGCCCTTGGCCTCGTTGGCCAGGAAGTTGTCGACCTTGGACACGGTACGGTTGAAGGCGCAGATGGTGAAGCCGTGGTCGGCCATGTTCAGGATAAGGTTCTGGCCCCTGTGATGTAGACAGTAGATATCAGTCATCCGAATTGACGGCGGCCATCACGAGCTTGGAAGATCTGGCCCGGCGGATCCGGGATGGGAAGGCACCGGCCAGATCTTGTCTTGAGCGATTGGAGGCCGGGGGAAACGGCGAGTGGAGGCTACTTACATGACGGCCAGGCCAATGAGGCCGAGATCAGCGCTTCCCGAATTGTCAGCATTGTTTGACTTTGAAGATGAAGTAGGCGCTAGGCTTGTGGATGCAAGAGCCCTGCCGAGACCGGCCAGGCGAGCGCTGCGGGCACTCAGTCAGGGAGCGGGAAACAGGGCTGCTGGTGTGGCAATTGCGACACCGCAGGCATTGACATTGACGGCGTCGTCGAGCAGCACCACCAAAGTCGGCATGGCGAAGGCAGATAGATGTTGCACGGCGAACAGGTCGTCGGCGGTGGGGGGGTGGTTGCAATGGTGGGGGGTTAGGGGAGACGGAACGGGCTTACACTGCGCCAGACATGATGTATTACGTCGGTAGCGTTCTCTGAGGGGGTTGTGAATGTGGTATTATTTGGGATTTTTTGATCGGAGGAGGAATGTCTAGCACTCCGGATGGAAGGGGGATAAAAAGGATCAAGAAGGATTATATCTGGTTAGGTGGATGGAGGGGTAAGAGCGGGATTAAGTGGCAATGGAAGCTTCGGAGGTCTGGGTCTGGATGGTCCAAGGTACAAAGCAAAAAGGCCACCAAGAATAAAACGGTCCGGGAAGAGTGTTGGGGGAAAGGACAGCAGAGTCTACCTGGCGCTGGGCTACGCTACACACTGCACCTGCCTGCTGCAGCTACCGCGTCGGGGGGGTTCAAGAGGATCCAATCCATGTCATGGCGGGGCAGCCGATCCCGTCCGACGACTGCACGCTTACTCACAAGCCTGTGACGCTGATAGGACCCCCCAACCATGTTACAGCCACAAACGAGCCCACCCTTAGAATAGGTAGGCCCTTGACTGGCTCGAGACTGGCTTTTTCATGTTTCTCTCTCTCTCTCTCTTTTTTTTCACAAGTGCTTTTACGCCACACGCCCACGCTGATGCCGATTCTTGGCCGTAGACATGGATTGGTTTTTTGATTTTATTTTATTTTGTTTTATTTTTGTTCCTCTTCCGGAGAGTATTTGAAGCTCAGTAGGTACCACTGCCCAGCAGGATTGGAGACGGGGACCCAGCCAAAGTGGGTGCGGCCGGATTATTGGGGATGGAAGCGGATTTGCGCAGAGCTCGGGTACAAAGATGACGCAACCAAGGCATTGACGATGGAAGGGGCAAGAGATGATACAAAGTCTTGATGGATGCCGCAGCTATTCTCGGCTGGCTGCTTTATACAGTAGACATCTACCAATCTAGGTATCAATTTCAATACACAGCAGCATACATATACACCTTGGGTATGCTCTATTTGGACAGCAACCATCTATCTCTAAACCGGTCCGATCCTCGGGCAGACTAGCAACCAGACATTTGCGGCGGCCGACATCGCCGGATTTCCCTTCGGAGCTTGATCCCGGCCAAGCCTCGACAGATTGAAGCGAGACGAACGACCTTGACTCGACCCTTTCGAAACGAATTCACAGCTAGCTGCGACGGATAAATCCTAGAAATTTCAAAGGGCCGGCCGACAAAGGTCGAATGGAAGGCAGCAAGCAGCTTAATCATCAGCTCTCAGTATTGATATTAATTCAACATCCATCCTTTTCCTGCCTGTGCTTCTGACCATTCACATCTAAACAAAGATGCACAATTCTTCCCCCATGCAACGAATCCTCAACCAACCCGCGCGTTGGAAACCCCAATGTGCTGAGGCCCACAAATGCTGCTGGTCCGTTCGGTCCATTGCCGGCTTAGGCCCGACTAATGCAGTCAGGATGAAGCTGAAGCAGCTCGAGTGCTTTCTTGGTCCGGTCAGAGCGGGCCCCGCGACTAATCATATCCTAGCCATATAATCGACGTATTGATTTCATCATAGCCGTTGTGTTCTTTCGGCATATCCTATTCCCTGTTGTCCGCGCTTTATGGTGTTCAACAACGAACAGAATATCAACAGGGGAAAAAAGAGAAGAAAAAGAAAAAGAAAACTGAGCGTGCCAACGATAATACTTACCACCGTCACAAATACAACATCCTGTCGGCATGCTGTTACCGATGCCGCTCGGCCACATGTCCGGCGTTCACCGGCAACAAAGCCTTTGCAAGTTACAGATGGTGCCAAAATGCCCCTCATCAACTGGGCTACGTCGCTTTAACGTAGTACCGCCCGGCCATCCCAGCAGTGGGGGGCAGGGAGGGGGTGTGTGCGGTGTGGCGCGCAAATGGCAAATCCACGAATATCAACTACTTCCTCGCGACAGATAGCCACTACGTAGTAGTGCCACTTGACGATACGAATACGTAGTCATAATACATGCTTCCATAGTATGTTCTGCGCAATTGAGGCTTGGCCATACGGTCCCATCGACCCTTTGTGGCGTCGGCGTGGGCTATGGTCCGCAATTTCGTCGTCATTTTGGATACCCTATCCAGGACCAGAGCTGCTCTGCAAGGCACGACACCACATAACACGGCATGGCGTATCATCCGCGGGGCGACCCCGGAGATCCATGTTCCTCGGCCGAGTCAGGGCTGCGCGGCACAAGCGGGCCCTGTATGGTAGGCATAGCAATATCACTTCGAGTTCGGCTTCGTTAACGAAGCTTTGCCAATATCGGTGCCAAGATTGAGCTTAGAACGCGACTTCGAGGTATTGAGACTGTTCGCATTATTGGTATCAGTTCTGATAGACCTAGCTACTACGTCGTAAATATCCATTTCGAGAGATAGGGTAAGCATCCCCATAATCTCGAACCTTCTTCTGCTGCCGATATGATAAATGAAAACAGAGCCAAATATTACCCAGAAACGACCAAGGTCATTCCAGCTCAAGGCACGATAGGTGTCGTCGTAGCCGAAGGGCAGCGTGGACGGGTGAACGTCGGCCACGGGCGACAGTCCGGGAAACAACTACCACGGATACGTCAGCTATCTCTTGGTCGCGTTTCGTCTCTCCTTCGGCAAATATGCAATTCCATTGCATATGTTAAATACTCAAACTTACCCGCCATATTTTATCCCGCAGTCGTTCACGGCGTCCCAACAAACGGTGCGGCTAAAGCAAGCGGTCTCGCCCGTCCCAGGTACGACATCTGTACCATTGACTGGGGGCGCGGTAATAGTTGGAGGCGTGGTGATTGTGGAAAATGTCGAAGATGTTGTAGCAGTCGAGGGACAGGTCGGCTTGGCAAAGGTAGGCCACGGCGTGCAGTCCGGAAAACAGCTACAGGTGCGCATATGGTCAGGTCAACGGCCTCTTCCTGCGACCAGGTCGTGCGCGGAGATATAGGACTTACCCTCCGTACATCTGACCACACTCGTTGACGCCATCCCAGCAGACGGTGCGGGTGCTACAGTTGGCAATTGGCGGATCTACAAGGATCGCACTGCTGGTCGGCGGGGGCTGCGTCACTATTGTCATCTCTGTCATGGTGTTTAGGGAGCACGATGGTGTAGCGATGGCCCAAGGCTTGCAGTCGGGCACGCAACTGTCATGTTGAGGGCATATTAGCCTAGGCCCCATGACGGTGCAAGAAGCAGGCCGCCTCCCCAACGGGAAGAGAACTCAATGTTTTCTGCTTACCCTCCGTATTTCTGTCCACAGGCATCGACGGCATCAACGCACACCGTTCTTGTGCTGCAGTTCTCAACCAGCGGGCCGGTAGCGACGTCCGGCGCCGGTGTCACGGCGGGAGTAGCAGCACCATCCACGGTCGTTATGGGAACGATAGTGGGGATAGGTCCGATCTCTGGTGGGCAGAGAGGCGCTGTTGGTTTCAATGAGGGGGTGCAGGTGTCGTAGCAGCTTGTGAGGTGTTGACTGGGTCAGCAGTTGATCTACAGCAGTTCTCGGCTTGCCTTTCCAATGCCGTGGGACTCACCCAGAGAACTCAGCTCCGCATTCGTTGACACCGGCAATGCACATGACGTCTGGAACGCAGGCATCGGGCTCGGCAGACGGGATAACAGATGGGGCCACGGACGGAGCCGGAGCTACAGGCGGAACCGCGGATGGAGCCACGGGCGGATTCAATGTCGAATCCGGGGGGCAGGGAGGCGCGGTAGGCTTGCTCCAGGGCTGGCAAAAATCCCAGCAACTGCGACCAGTAATCAGAAGAGTGCGTCAGTCCCAGAGAATCAACAACAAAACGATGGGGGCGAGGACCCAAGAGCGCGGAATAGGAACATACCCTCCCCAAATCTCACCGCAGGCGTTGACCCCGTCGAGGCAGAGCACCTGCGGCTGGCAATCCGCGGGCGGGAGCGGGCCAAGGGACTCCTGCGGCGGCAGAGGCGTGAACGTCAATGACGGGACGGAGGCCAAGCTTGAAGCAGGGACTGCCTGTGGACCGGGAGCTGGGACTGCAACGGCAGGCTTCGCCAGCGTCGCGAGGATTCCGGCGCTAAAGAGCCCGAAAAGTGAGAGCATTGTGATCAAGTGCCAATGTCTGTCTTCTTTTCCTTGGATCTTATCAAAAGCCGACTTGCGTGCTGTGGGAGAGATGTTGATTTTCTTGCTCTGCGTTGCTCTGGTGAAGAGAGGTGAAGAGAGGTGAAGAAGTGGTGGGGAGCAGCAGGATTTTCTTTGGAGTCAACAGAAACAAGATGTACGGAAGGCGAGTAGGAGTTGGAGGGGAACGTGAGAGAACGACGGGTGTTGAGCAACAGCACTCCAAAAAAGGAAGACCGGGGCCACAGTCGAGGCTGGCGAGTGGAGTGGGCACAAGTGGCCTTGCCGTTTGTTGCTCCTTCCTCCCCCATTCAGCTACGGTTCTTTCGTCAAGACGTGCAGTCCCTCCTCAGGCTGTTTCTTCCACAAGTCCAGCAGCACAAGGCACGGGCAAAAGCCGACCGAGCTTGCAACAAAAGGCCATACACAGGGATGCGGCAGGTAAAAATCTCGGATGGCCACAACAGCAGACGTCACATTTTGTGGTCGACTCGAGATATCAGATCGACGTAGGAAGCTTGTTGTGCAAGAGAGCCAGGCTTTGGGGGTACACTACCGGATCGCGGCTCGGGCCAGTAAAAAGACCTGGCTTGGTTTTGACCAGGCTTCTGGGGCTGTGTATCCATAGCACTAGAAAACATCACGCCTCTGGGCCCCTCGTCCAAGGTTTGCTGGGGGGAAACGCTCAGTCGTTGGTCGTCGATATGAGAGACGGGACCTGGGCTGACATTCTCTGGGGAAGTCGGACTTGTTTCGAGGTACGGATTCTCCAATAGTACAAAAGGACCATGTACAGAGTGATGTTTGCTGGGCTTGTGCAAGGTAACGGTAGTTCAGGATGGGCAGTTCAAGTTCAACCAGGGGGGGAAACTCGTATTGAAGCAAGCAAACCTGGTTTGACGACGCCGAGACCTGGGGAAGAATGCCATACCATGGGCGAGATGGACGGCTCAATTCCCGCATAGCGGCGGACTGCGGTCAAATTTGCCGGGGATGCAGCACATCCAAATCGGGAATATAGTCTCGGAGTGCCGCCGGCTGATCCAAATCGAACACTTTGAATTCAGAAGCTGAGGAGGCACGGAATGCGACCGCCGCTCTCAACTTCCCTTTCTTGGCCAGTAGCCAGTCAGGAAGAGGAAACTGATTCGCAGCAAAGGGAAACATGACGTTACCGACGAGACACAAGATCTTTTGTCTCTGCATGTCGTGCAACTTGTATAGCCGAAGTGGTGCAGTATGTATCCCGATGCATCGCCGTTGCCATGTAGTCTCAGTGTGCGAATGTCTCGGGCCACGCCAGCCAATCACTTATATTGCATACCAGGTGTACCAAGAAACTTCTGTTTTCCTTTTCGTTTATAAGAACATAGGTACAGTACCTTGAACATGTATGTATGTCATCGCCGACGGCTTCTATTGGTATCGGGTGCAATATAGACCATGCGACGCCAGGGCCCGAACCAGATTTATCCCTTCCGTTCCTGGGAGACATGACCGACTGCTCGGCGCGCTACCATGGCAAACTCGATCCTTGGTCCTCTCTCCACATGTCCCGGCTTGTATCCCGAGCCTGAAAAACAATATGCACAAAAGAACAACGCACCCCTCAGACCGATAATTCCGGGTCCAGTTCCCCATCTTGGTGCTGCAGGTCGCGATACAAGACCCCGGGTATAGGACCACTTCACTGGCCATGCCGTAATGCCCAGAAAGACGAGTGGCGGGGAGCCAGGAGAGTTTTCCTTCTAGAACTTCAACAATGGTCATTGTGGAGTTTTGAGTCTCCCGAGAATTCGTCATTTCATCGTAGCACCCTGCCACTGCACGCGTCAAACATACTCGCCATCGCTTGACGGGGGGTTGCATTCCTCCACGGAGAGACGGTATACTTTCACGAGCCTGACCAACATTAGTTGACCTTGAACGCCACATGCCATCATCGCCGGTACTCAGTCTCCACGGGCCGGCACTGGCCACCTTGATTTCAGAGCTACATTCCGGCCGTCTTGGTACGCGAAATAAAAAGAGTATAGTAAAAAAGAAGCCAATCCCCTGTTGTTTCCTTCATCAGTGCGGGGCCTCTCTACGCAGACTGCCCACGGTGGCGGCTGAATTACAACGCACCGGCCAAGCCAAAATATCCGTATAGTGGCCAAGAATCAGTAGATACTCGCTATGCAAAGAATGCCTCTTTTCGACAATTACTCCTACATCTCCTTTGCCTTGGCCTAGAGTCCTCGGAGACCCGAAATCAAGAGAGGCAACCTTGAGATTGACATCACACCATACTCTTGTCGACGTCTTGGGGCTTGGCTACCGCTTGTATGCCACGAAAAACAAGTCAATAATACGGCTAACACCGGTAAATGCTTCTCCAGGCAGTGAATATTTTTTCCCACAAAGGAAACGGCCACAGTAGATACACGTTGCGTCTTTCATGTCCATGTTGTCGTTGTGTACACATAGGTAGGGAGGGGGCTAAAGAACTAGGCAAAGAAACCTTGGGGATATAAGGTTGGGAATGTGCCCCCTAACTGGGGCTGAGACCTCTCAAGAGTTGAACGTACTTGAGAAAACATCAGACTATATAACAAATCTCCCAGACCTCAACTCACTCTGATCATATTTGATTCTCAAGACCCATCCCATATAGAAATACCAAAAACACTCTGCCGTTCCGTTCCCAACCAGGCAACACATAGTTCCGTCAAACTCCCCATCTCAAGAGTCGCAATGAAGTGGTTATCCTCCATCGCGACCGCCCTCCTGGCCACGGGGGCCTTTGCCGCACCCGCACCACCCACGGACAAGATGAACATCTACAACCTACGCATCACCAGGTACCTTATAACATCCCTCCACTCCCCGTGCCGTGACCACCTACCCCCCAAC
>JARHUK010002888.1:10857-28904 GCA_031001725.1 Pseudopyricularia javanii | reverse complement strand
CCCTCCCTCTCTCTCTCTCACTCCATCTCTTTTCCCTCCTTACCCATTTCTGCTAAGCCGTGTGTTCCCTCCATCTCATTTCCAATCGAACCCCCCGGGAATACGGGCACCTGAAGGCAAGGCTCAACGGGGAACGAGACGAAAAGAAAATAAGCCACTCGGAGCATTCGATCTCGCATGTGTGGCACTGACTCCCTCACTCCCGCAGCCCGTTTCTATTCTTGACAATATTGATTCCAACTCAACCACTCCACCTCGTTTTTTCCCGATAATCATCTTTCCTGGCCTTGGCCCCCTTTGTACATTTCTGGACCAAGGCCTGCTTTCATCTTTGCTGATGCTAAGGCTAGTCCGCCGCGACAATCGTTTCTCCCCCCAGATCAAGAGATCGATCGTCCGTCCGAGCCATTACGGCTTGTCTTTAGGGCGCCTTCTGGGCATTATTATCCAGTCTTTAGCTGTTTCAAAGCCCTGACATCTGTCGGCTTGCCAGTTAGCCCCCTCGAACAAATCAAGTCGCCGCTTTATCCTCGCAGTTGACATCAGTGGAGGCTACTTTTACTATCCTCAACTAGATCAGCTTTTCTCCAATCCGATAACGCTACTCGTTGCCGAAAATTAAACTTTGTCCATAGAAACCAGGAAAGGGCCAGTTGGATATTCGTAAGTCACAGACCTATCCATCCTATCCCATCCCTCCATTCATTCCACTTCACGAGGGCCGGCCCTGTATCGAGGCAACCTCCCCCGATGGACTGGGGTCGCTAGGGGTTTGACGATTTGATTGCCCCTTAGCATGGCTGTGCTGTAAGGCAAGGACCAGCTGAGGCCCGTGGGGGACCTTGGGTGTGTGCCCGGAAAGGGGGTCAGTGGGCTTTGACCTGCCTGGCCTTTGCTCTCTGCTTTGACTTAATAAAAAAAAACGGTTGCACCGGCATATCTTAGCTAACTAATTGTCACTCTGGAAAAGGAAAGGTACTTCGGCTCAGTGGATTTCTTGAGACGAGGCTCAACTTCTCGACCTCGACATCGATACTTCTAAACCAACTTTTTGCAAACAAGCAAAATAACCACATTCCTTTTTCAACTTTCTTTGAGTCCCCCGGAGTAGCTTTGGCTCGACCTCTCACCAACACGCAGTCTTCTCAACAAAGCGATCTCATCTCGGTGTCAGATTAATTGGCATCAGGTCCGTCGATCCTTGCCGTTCCTACCGGGTTACCGTCGTTCAGCTGAAAAGTTTGGGCTAACTCCCGTCTGCCATACGGTCGTGCCAGTGTCAGACGAATTCGCCCGTCCGCAAGGATAACCGTTGCGTGCAGCCACCCGCTTTGACAGTAGAAGCTAGGCAGCTTGCCTACCTCGGAAACAGCCGACACTTCTGCTACTAGCAGCACCGCTGGTCACCTGCTCACCCTGCCAACGGCTCGACATCTACTTTTGAACGCATCATGGTATAAGGAAACACCGCCACCGTCGACACCGGACCAGCCAAAGGGCAGAAAGAGGCCTTTTGAGAAACCCCATCTCTGTAGAAGCCGCCCAACATGGTAGTTTGGGAGACCGAGGACGAGTCGTCCTCCGTGGCCGTCGCCTCGCTTCCCACACCCGCCGACACGCCGTATAGAACACCGTCACGCGGCTCTAGGAAGTCGCGCCGATCCATCACGCCTCCCGGAAAGAATGGAGTACCGCCCCTGCCGACGGACAAGGTTGACCGCACCTCCAAGCGGTCGTCAGTGGACTATGCCAACGACGAGAACATCAGCGTGCTGGACCCTCGCCGCTTCACCCCGAACCTACACGCGAACCTCGTATCCGAGATCCTGAACCTGCGTAGAGACCAGGAGGACAAGACGAACATAATAGAGAGCCTGGAGAGCACGCTGCACGCCGAGAGAGAGGAGCAGCAGTCTCTGCAGGAGTCTGTGACGAGCACCGCTAAGGAGAACCGCTCGCTCAAGCGCCAGCTGGCCCTGCTGGAGGGTGGCACGTCTTCGGCCCTGGGCGAGCTCGCGCGCGAGCGAGACGAGGCCATCGACGGGGCCGCCGAGGTCAAGAAGAGGCTGGAGGCGACGCAGAGGAAGTTGCGGCAGCAGGAGGACGAGTCCAAGCGCGTGCATGACCAGTGGGAGAAGGAGAAGGTGGAGTGGGACGAGGAGCGGCGCAAGCATGAGCGCAAGATCCACGTCGCCGAGAGTCGGCTCAAGGCCCTGCTCGAGGAGGTGACAGCGTTCCAGGCCGCGCACGCTCAGGGCCTCGCAAACGGCGCCGACACTGGTGCCGAGGACGCCAACGACGCGGCGAGCGTCCGCACCATGAGCATGACCAACAGCGTCCGCTTCTCGACGCTCAGCATGGCCGGCAAGCTCAACGGCCATTCGCTCGCCGACGAGCTCAACTTTGACGGCGAGAGCGACTACGAGACGGACACGGGCCGCGGCCGCGACAGCGCCCTTTCCAACCACTACCATATGCGCAACAACAGCAAGGACAGCGTTCTGTCCAAGATGCACCGCCGAAACATGAGCAACGACAGCCTGATACGCCCGTCGAGCGTCAACAGGAAGTACCTGAACCAGGCCGTCCTGGACCGTCTCGAGGACGGCGTGATCGAGGAGGATGAGGAAGACACCACCATGATATCGCCCGAGACCCCTCCCAGGCCCACGTACAACTACGTCGATGCAGCCGTTCAGTACTCGCCGCCCCCGTCGCCCGTGGTCCTGCCGGCGAAGCCGGTGACGCCTGAGCCGCCAGCGGTCCCGTCTCGCGCTTCAATGAGGAGCCTGGAGAGCTACGAGAGCTCACCGAGAGGCGATGGGGAAGTCGAGGCCAACCAGCGCCGGAAGAGGGTTCAGATTGCGCGACCGATGACCATCGAGGCCGTTGTGAAAAACTCGGTCCAGATGGTGTCGACCAGCTCCCAGACGACAGAAGAGCTCCTGAAAAAGGCCTCTGTCAAATTCGCGGAGACGGCTGTACCAGAAAAGGTCCAGCCGAAACCAACCATGGTGACTTCTTCGACACAGACAGATACTCAGTCCGCTCCTGTCCCTGTCGCGACCCCAGCTCCCACCCAGGAGAGTAGCCTGATGCAGATCCCCAGCATCAGCATCCACCCGCCCACAAGCCGGCCGTCATCGCCTAGGGAGTCTCGCCTCCCGCAACTTACCAAAGATGCAGGCTGCCAAGTCGCCTTCATCACCAAATCAGTTTCAACAAGATCGGTCGCCGTCCAGACGGAGAAGATCCAGATGGATAAGCGACTGGAGAAGCTGCCCGCTCATCTTCACCCGTCTTCCATCACCTCGCGCCCCGTCTCACCAGTCCCCGAGCCATCGGCTGCCGGTGACGCCAAGTCGAGCCCGACGCCTGCCGTTCTCCCTCCCCGCAACCCCATGCGGCTGGCTGCGCAGAGGAGCCTGTCCAACCTCACCAACCAGCCCAGGTCTCCGACTTCTTCGGCTCCCGCCAGCCCCACTCTTGTCCCCGAGGCTACCGCGAGCGAGGAGACCACCGATGCCTATCCCGGCAACAACGACGACGGGCCGCTGTCTGCACAAAAGGCCCCCATCAGGCGACCTCACCGGATTAGCAGCCTGTTTGCCGGCTTTGACGGGGGCAGCTCGGATGAGGCCGACGAGTTTGCTGAGGGTGACGTCAGCGATTCCGAATTCAGGACCGCTCTCACCGCACCCGGTGGCGCGAGGCCGCCGTCGGTCACAAATAACGACCCGTCCCGACGTGTATCTGGTAGCGCCGCCCGCACCCTTGAGTCGCCGGTCTCTATCAAGCAGGTCAGCACGCGAGGCCAAGGGCGTGTTTCGGCAGGCCCAGTGTCACCGACCGAGATGTACTCCAAGTTCCCCATCACCGAGGGTCGGCGGAGCGGCGAGTCGGCCGTCGGCTCGTGGAGGTCGTCGATGCAGAGCATAGGCAGCTCCCGGTCGGGCGGTGACAGGCTGGCCAACCTCGGCTCCAACCGCGCCAGCGTGATGCGCAAGGCGGTCATGATTCAGAACGGCATTGCGACGCACCAGGGACGATCCAGGAGCCCCAGCCTTCCCGATGCCATGAACCCTCCGTTCCCGATTCCGACGCGCGCCAGCTCCCGCCGGCCGCCGTTCAGCGCCAGCGCCCCCAGCGACGGCCAGCGCAGCCCGACCCGGCGCAACTCCAAGTCCCAGCGCCCGTCTAACATCCGCAAGATCAAATCGGCCGCCACGCTGCCCCAGCGACAACCGCGCCAGCGCAACGGCAGCCGGTCGCCGCCGCCGTTCTCGCCCGCGGAGGAGGACGAGGATGAGGACGACCCGCTCGAGAGCCCGGGCCTGCCGCCTCTGCCGCACAACGACATCACCACGCCCCGTAGCGGCCGCTTCTCCCGCTCGCACCACCGGCAGCAGCCGTCGACGAGCACGGCAGTCACGAGCGCTACGACGGGTGCCGCCTCGACGGGCGGCAACTCAGCGCAGGCCGCTACGGGCGTCGTGGACGCCATCGCGCAGACCATGGTGGGCGAGTGGATGTTCAAGTACGTGCGGAGGCGCAGGTCCTTTGGCGTCCAGGGCGGCGACGCCGGCGGCAGGGACGACAGCAGCAACGACAGGCATAAGCGCTGGGTGTGGCTGGCGCCCTACGAGCGGGCCATCCTCTGGAGCAGCAAGCAGCCCGTGTCTGGCAGTGCCCTGCTGGGCAAGGCGGGTCGCAAGCGTAAGTTTTCAGCATTTGGGATATTTGTGGGCTCTACTAATATTTATTGAAAACTGCAGTGACTATCCAGTCTGTATTGGACGTCAAGGATGACAACCCAACGCCCAAGGGCGTTTCTGCAGTCTTTGATCGATCGATCCTCATCCTTACGCCACAGCGTGCCCTCAAGTTCACTGCAACGTCCCGGGAGCGCCACTACGTGTGGCTGACTGCCTTGTCCTTCCTCGCTCACTCGAACCAAGAGATCCCCGAGATCCTGGCGACAACACCAGCTATGAACCTGACCGTAAATAAGACTCCGGTGGTCGACTATGAGCTTGCGCAACAAAAGCCCACGCGACGCTCCGGCATCAGGGACTCCATCAGGCTGGCCAAGGGTCGGCCGCGGAACGCCGCCGCCGGTGGGGGCGGCCTGATGAGCATCGCCTCATCGACGCAGACGGATTTCAACCCGCCCAGCATCCCCAGCATACCCTTCAACAAGGCACAACAGGAGTCCATCATGTCGTCCATCTCGGCCGGCACGGCCGGCACCAGCTACGGGCCCGCCGGCTTCGTCAGCACCATGGCCGCCAACGGCAGCTCCCACCACCAGCGCGAGACGTCGCGTGACACGGCTGCCCCACCGCCTATCCCGCGGTTCAACGAGACGCGGATGAGCATGCTCAGCGAGCGCGCGAACCAGGTCATGGTGCACGGGCGCAAGCGCAGCAATACGGGCGGGCACGTTCCCCCTCCCCTCTCGTTCAGGGGATTCTCTGGATCTTTGGCCGGCAGCCCGTCTGGCGGCGGCAGGGACAGCAGCGTCAACGGCAGCGGGAGCTACCACCAGTCAACCAACAGCACGGCGGGCGCCAGCGTCGACACGTCGGGTTCATCGGGCATCCTGGGCAGCTTCGGCGGTAGCAACTGGGGTGGCGCGGGCGGGCAGGCGAGCCAGCGCACTTCGGAGGCCTCGTCGCGACCCTCGCCCCTGGCCTCGCCCACCGGCGGCAACAACTTCTTCGACGCCATTGGCACCGTCCGCATGGAGGCCTTCATCAGCCCGCTGGCACAGAACGCCATCGGCCCTTCAGGAGGCGTCTCCTCTTCGCACCATGAGGAGGACGAGATGAGGTACCGCGCGCGACGGAGGAGCAAGGAGATGCGGCGCAGGGCCAGCCGCAGCCGGCAGCGCGACCAGCATGGGAACCGCATTCCGGGGGCGGCGTCGAGGGCGGGTTCGTCGCGGTACGAGGAGGACTTTTTCGCGCGCGACGATCCGTTTAAGGGGTTCTAGACAGGGTGTTTGTTTATGTGTACATTTTGTTTTGATTAGCGTGTTTGTTTTACTGTCTCGGCGTTTTGTGTTTTGCTCAAGCGCGAGATTTTCTTTTCTTGAGGTGGTGGGTATATATGTCTTTCTATTAGTTTCTGGGTGACCCAAGTCGGGGACATTTCCAGATCGCTCGTTAACTCTGGCTTTCCTTTTTCTTTCATTCAACCTTTCTTGTTCTGTCTTTTGTTATATAGCGCTCGTTTTGAAGACTTGAGTTCACTTTGTATAAACTTTTTTTTTCTGGGGGTGGGCTTTTTCTGCAGCTGGAAAGAAGGGTTTAAAAGACGCGTCGCCGCAAAAGAAAGCCTATCTTGGGATACAGATAAGGCGCTTCTCCCATTGGGAGCTTGCCTGCCTGGCTCTTTCTGTCGGGGCTTGATAGTTTCCTGGTAGATGGCGAAATTTACTGGGAGAAAGCACCTGTCTGCTTGTCTACCATCTGCTGTTTTATGCACGCACCTCTTTGTATGTGTACGTGCTTTGCTTCCTCTCGCATACCTTGCCTTCCATGTTATAACTTACCTTTCCACCGACGGGATGGCCAAGGTACTTGAATGTTTGAGTGTTCCTATAAAGTCTAGTATGGGAGACATGATACCTTTGTTATTTCATATTACCCACTTTACAGTTTTAGAAGATTTTCCAAGCAACTCCGATTATAAGCCTCGAAGAAAGTCAGCGACGTCATCAAGCTTAACAGCACAGTGCGGTCCGATGGTTTAGTTGGTCATAACATCTGCTTAACACTGTACGAAACACCGTACTTCGCAGAAGGTCCTCAGTTCGATCCTGAGCCGGATCATTTACTTTTGTTGTTCTTTTATCTCTCTGAATACTCCCTCTTTTTGTTGTGGGGTATTATGTTCACACTTTTTAGTTTCACTGCATCCTAAAATGAACGTTGCAAACCGTATCATTGCCCTTTGTATCACTCACTGTTCTATATTTCCATTTTGTTTCTTGTTGGGCGGCCTGGCATAGGTCACTGGCAGCGCTCCGGTGAATGGCTTCTCGGTGGCTTGTATAGTTCCTAAAAGCACGCGGGTTGCGCCTGCCTGAATTGCAGTCGTCCAATTCATGGCGCCCACATCAGGAATAAACAGTAAACGACAAACAATTAAAATTGAATCAAGAATGGCGCCGCCATCTACGCCAGCGCCGTCGCGTTTTCTGTCTTTGAAGCGGACGAGGCCAGAGTCCAGCCAGGGAGGACGCAATGCCGAGAACGGGCCCGCGCCGACGCAGTCCCGCCAGTTCATCGCGACGCCCAGGTTCGCGGCACCGTCCGCCACCCAGCAGCAGCAGCCGCAGCAGCAGATCGCCAGCCCGGCTGCCGTATCTAGCAGCTGGCGGCCATTTGTCTCGTCTTCTGCAAAAGTCACCCGGACGGTGGCGGACGACATTGATCTCGTCGATAGCTCCCCATCTCTGGATGACGAGGGAGACAATGGTCGTGACGACGATGACGACATGGATGATGGTGAGCCGTCGGTGCCTCTGCGTAAGAGCCGCCTCGAGGAAATGGAAAGTATCGTCGAGGATTCATCTTCACAGTCGTTGAATGGTGGTGCCGAACCAGCCAGTGACGACGATGCAGAAGACGATAATGGCTACGATGCAGGCCCTCCGGTTGCCAAGCGCCTTCGTATCACGGTATCGCCCGAGTCGCTAGGCCATATCAGCAGCTCTTCACAAGAGGCTGTCAAGCTCGGAGACCAGGGCAACCAGGGTGACGAAATAGAATGCATCCCCGGCAGCGAGGACAAAATGTCTCTGTCACAAGCTGCCACGCCTCTTGCCGTTCGTCGGCGCGGTGCCATCACTAATCCGGACGATTCGAACACCTACAGCTATGAGGAAATTATGGAGCCTACGGAGGAGAGCATGAGCGAGGATGGAGAGGACGAGGATGGAGGATTTGAAGCAAAGTTCGAGCGTGACCAGCAACGATACGCCGCACCCCATCGGCATCCCAGATTCCAAGAAGCGCCCCGTTTTGTCAACACAGAAGCGTTGGAGCCGCGACAGCCATACCTCCCAGATGCCTTTTCCCCCCAGCGGCGTGATGCCAGACATATCGCGGGCGGCCTGGCAGCCGAGTTGCGTGACTGGCTTTTTCAGGTCAAAGGGGATGGAACTGACACACCCAACAACCAGAAATCTTATCAGCCTACCTCCGCCTTTGCAGCTGCCAAATATATAGCCGGCCAAGTCTCGCCAGGACCGGGCGTGCACATGCTATTGGGGCGCCCCCTGCGGCCATCGGATGTCTCCGATCCTGCCAAAGACAGCAGAGAGCAGGCAGATCCGGCCGATTGCCCTGTCAAGTTAATTCTTGCCGGTTATGGCCGTATGACGGGGCTTTCAGGGAGGAACCACATCCAGAAGGATACCATCCTGACCGTTCACCCACCGACATGGCAAGTGCATTTGCAAGGCCAAGGTACTTGGACGATGGTATGCGACTGGAGCATTGCTGACGATGATGCAAGAGCCTCCGTCCCTGCGAGCCTGATATGAACAACCGCGTCGCGCGCACAGCTGGTCGGGAATCTTGATCGCTTACTAGAACTATGGCAGGGTGCAGATGGTCGCTACAGCCGAGCCAAAGTGGCCTTTCTACCGCGAATAGCGGCCTAGTCTTGTACACAAAATGTCGCCTAAAGCCGCACCAAGCTCACGTTGAGAATACCCTCGGCCTTACTAAGGTCATCCAGCACGTCCTTGGTAATCTGACCATCCACTCCAAGAATCATGAGTGCCTCATCTTCATGATTACCATCCCCATTTCCACTGCTTCCGGCTTTGTGTCGCTGCTCACCATCTAAAGCAACACTCGCCACATGCATGAAGCTGATGTTGATAGAGTGCCTCCCAAGCACGCTGCCGACGTTGCCAATCTTTCCAGGCTTGTCGTAGTTATGCAGGATGAGCATCATGCCCTCTGGCGTGAAGTTCGCCTTAAAGCGGTCAAGCCTGCTGATGTATATGTTCTGCCCACTAACGTACCCTTCGATGACCTGCTCACCTGAGCCGTCGGCACCGCTCACTCTCAGCGTCACCAGGCTCGCATAGGCTTGATCGCTGGAATCTCGCGTATGCGTCTCATTCACCGCAATGCCCTTCTCCTTGGCGATAAGCATGGCGTTGACAATGTTGACCTCGCGCCCACCCGAGTCGCTGACGCTCGAGACAAGGCCCTTGATCAGAGCAGCGAAGAGGGGCCGCGTATTGGAGACCGATGCCAGCTCTCCCTGGTAGTTGAGTTCAAAGCGCCGACTTCCCATCATTCGGCCCTTGGCGCCCACGAAATGCTGCGTGTATAGCCCTCCCATCCGCTCTACGAGGCGCACAAACGGCTGCAGTTTGCGGTATTCATCTGGCAGGATGAGTGGTGCATTGACGGCTGCGGTCGGCAGTCCACCGCGCAGTATCTCGAGCACCTGGGCGCAGACATCGAGCGAGACGTTTTCCTGTGCCTCAACTGTCGATGCACCGAGGTGAGGCGTCGCCACGACCTTGGGGTGTGCTGCTAGCGTTGCCGCAGCCGAGTTGGCCTCGGGAGGCTCCGAAGTAAAGACGTCGATGCCGGCTCCGGCAATCCAGCCTTGGTCTAGGGCTCGGATCAGCGCATCTTCATTATACACCCCACCCCTGGCAACGTTGAGCACACGTGCTGTCGGCCGCATCATTCGGAACTCTGCGTCGCCCAGGAGATTGAGCGTGGTGGCGAGGAGCGGCGTGTGAATTGTCAAAAAGTCGACCTCGGGCAGCAGCTCCTCAAGGGAACCGACCAGCTTCACCTGAGCCTGCGCGGCAAGGTCCGCACTCGCATACGGGTCTAGGGCGGTCACCTTCATGCCTAGCCCCGTTGCCATCCGCGCAACTCGAATGCCGACCTTGCCCAACCCAATGATTCCGAGCGTCTTGCGGCCGACCTCGACGCCTACAAGCTTCCCCCGCTCCCATCTGTTCTCCTTTAGTGTGCGGTCGCCCAAACCGATGTTGCGTGCCGTGGCGAGCAGCAGGGCAATGGTGTGCTCGGCTGCTGCCAGGATGTTGCCCGCGGGCGAGTTGACGACGATGATTCCTTGCTTGGTCGCTGCGTCCACGTCTATGTTGTCAACTCCCACGCCTGCCCTGGCGACGACGCGTAGCTTGCCGCCTGCTGAGAGAACCTCGGCCGTCACTTTGGTCTCGGATCGGACTATCAGGGCGTGGTAGCGCGGGATGATCTCTAGCAGTTCTTCGGCTGAGATTTTCGGTCTGTTGTCGACTTCATACAGGCCGGTGAGCATGGCCAGCCCGTCGGGCGAGACCTTCTCCGGCACTAGGATGCGTGGCCGCCCCCCTGCCGTCGGGGAGGCAGACCCCAAGTCCACTGTCGCTACGGGCGCCATGATTCTCTTTGGATCTGTGGAGCGGAACGGTATGCGGATGCAGGGCTCTTTGCGTGGAGGAAGTCAAATGAAGGATACGGGCGGTGCTCGTTAATCGTCAGTATTCTCTGTTCTCTGGCACCGTGAAAACCAGCAGTCTTTGATCAAAATCCAGAAGGGTACAATTTAGAAAGTTGCTCCGACTTTGCGTGTGAAAGGTCATGATGACCTTGGACGACTGCCCAGCAAACTTTAAGTATTCCAGAGCGCAACAGCCAGTGTTTACAGGCAAAGTTAATTGGTCCATATCAACACAAGCAGGCAGCCCCTTTCCCATCCGAACCTAGGAGAAGGAAGCTAACGACAAAGATGCTTCCGAGGTCCCCTCCAACCAAAAGACGGCTGGCCGGGGTGTGTGCTGATACTGCGTCTATATGCTACTGTAATGGCATTTCCTAATACGAATCTGCGTGATCGGGAGGCCCAACCATTGTCTCGCGCAACCATCCTTTGTCGCCTCCGATTCCGGCTGCATCAGAAAACTGGAAAAAAAAACCACGAAGCGTGAGTATGCATCATTCTGAGCGCTCGACCGGGTCTACATCTCACTTTGTGACGTCTTGCCTGCACACTTGCAGACACGCCATGCAGACGCAACGAGTATACAAGATACTCAAGTTGTGTAGAAACCCCTCATCCTTCTTCTTAGCTTCTGTCCAACATCCCCCCCTCCCCCACGTCTCCGCAGGCCAAGGGCGAGTTCTGGACTAGTTCAAGCGTTCTATCCTGCTCCCCGCAACTCTAAACATATACCCCACGGGGGAATTTGTCTGTGTGGGCGCGGGGGCCATGGGAAAAGTATGAACGTTCCTGTTACTCTCCCTTGCCCCCATACATCCTTATCGATCCCGTGTGCTACTTTATGGTGTGGTACTGTAACGTGGCTCATGTGTGCCTCGCTGTAGGATGAGGTTCATACCATCCGCTTTGGTCGCAGAGGGGCGACGTCCTGCGTGTGGCCTACCGTCTTCTTTCTTGCTGAAATGAGCATCATTGTCTCTCCTCCAAAGTTTCATGTCCAGCCCAGTCTGGACTAGTGTAGCAGCACGGGAGGTCTCTCTGGCACACACAAATCTGCACCAACAGTAAGTTGAAGCGGGCATTTGTTCTGACATTTTTCTAGTGATACCCCGGCTACCGAAATGCCGTCAAATCGTATATAAACCAGCTATGAATGCTCTCGAACTCCCAGCTACATATGCTCTGAGAGGTGGTTGAGTCGGGATGATGCTCTAAGGGATAATATGATGGCACATTCTGTATGCGTAATGCAAGAGCAGTAAGAAAACACAAACCGTCCACACACACACACACCATTATTGGTTGTTGCGTTAAAAAAAGACTATTTGCGGTGGGACAGCGGGGAGAAAAGAAAAAAAAGAAAACATAAACAACCAAAAACCCGCATAGGCATTCCGTGTACTCTGCCATATCCTTAACCCGCCATTCCCAAGTCCGTTCCTCATTCCCCCCGAATTGCCGCCCATGTATGCATGCCGTATACTGTGTCATACCCAGAACTTGAGATACAAAAAGGAAAAAAGTTTTTGTTGCTCCCATGAAAATTGCCCGCCAGCACTACGCCCATGTTCCGCTTCGACCTCCTTGCCCCATAACCCTGTTTGCGCCAAGTAGCAGCGGGCAGGGCAAGACGAAGCATCAACAGGCAATTAAGTATATAGAATGTGAGCTTGACAAAGGAGAGGGACAGGCAAAGAAAAGAAAAATAAAACCCGCAGAACGCCGTGCCATGCTAATCTTCATGTTGATCCCTCGAAAATCATTGCCTGGTATCGTTTCAAGAATCGATGTTAAGAACGCTCAAGTGTTTGTAACGAAGGAAAACAGGGCATCATCGTGTACGTCGAACATAAGACTCATAAGGCCCCCTGTTTCATCCTGTTGTTGATTTTGGCTTGCCGAGCTTGGTTGAGGTAGCCTGCCTCGATATGAAATAGAAAAGAAAAAAAAACTGACGGGGACCCAAATGCGTGCTGAATTTGCGTTTTGGGGATTCTTCGTTTGTTTCGTGCAGCATGTTTTGGTGTTGGTCGTGCGCCTCTGGAATAAGCGCTACAATAGTGAGAGACACGCTAGGGTAAGACCATAGAGAAGTGAGCAGGCTCGACTGTGAAATGTCGATCATTTCGTTCTCTTTAGGTCGAGGGGCGTGCCAGTCGGCCGTCTTGTGCGGCATCCAGGCCTCGCGGTGCAACAAGGTTGTGACCATCAAGCAGACTTCTCAGCCTCAAGTTCGGGGGCGGCAGTCTCGACACCCGGAGTCTGATCCGGAGTCGGGTTTGGGGTTTGGTTTGGGGTCTCGTTTGTATCAAAGAACCATCCACCCTTCTCCCAGCGGCCGGGTTCGTAAAGGCAGTCACGCCTGAGAAGTGTGTCCTCGATCCCTGTTAGCAGAGTCTCGAGTCGTTTGAAGTCGATGGGCTTCAATATCCAGCCGTCAAATCCTGCGTCGACATAGTTGTTCCTTTTTGACTCCAGCAGCGATGCAGAGACGGCGAAGATGGGGATCCGCTTCCCGGATGTGATGCTTTCCTCCGCGGGTTTCGACTCCTCGTCCGTCTCAAACGCGCGAATCATCTTGGTACTATCTAGACCGTCAACGATTGGCATCTGAGGATTTGTTTGTTAGCATCGTCAGTTTCTCCAAATGGGCAAGATCCTTGTTGCGCTACACACCTGCATATCCATCAAGATCACGTCGAAGGATTTGGGTGCCTCCTTGTAGACAGATGCGCAATCGGCACCGTTGACTGTGTGGGAAACAACGTGGCCGGCCTTCTCCAGGCGCTTTCTCAGCAGCTTCATGTTGATTGGGTCATCCTCGGCACAGAGAACCCGCAGCTGCGTTTGGTATTCCGAGGGGGCTGCAGTGCTGACTGAATGTGCGTCGGAATTCCTGCCCGGCTTGGTGCTATCTTCTGGCAGCTCAAAAAGTACTCCGGAAGTCTGACTTTGGTGTGGTAGTTGGGGACGCTCGTGAAGCTCATCGTGGTCGGCAATCCTAACGGGCTTCATCGGTGTCTTTGCATCCGTCACGTACTGCATACCTACCGGGCCCGGACCATCCTTCGAGGTTGCGCTGAAATTCGCGTGCTGAGCCGAGGAGCGGCCAAAACTGCCCGACCTTCGCCCTCCAGAGCCCAGCGACAGCTTTGCGCTGCTTGAGCTGGATCCTGGCTGGTAGTAGGGACCCTTTGAGTTTCGACGTTCGAGTCCGACCCGCTGCGAGTCTGGCGCGCCGAGATCGAGAGGCAGCTGGATCGCATCAATCAAGCGGTCCGCATCGCTGAGGTTGCTCTTGCCGCTATTTGCGCTCGTCCTGCTGTTGCCGCTTACTATGCTGTTGCCGCTGTTCCGGCTGGTGATGCTGGCTACGTCCTCATAGCTCCTCTTCGAAGACAGATTGGCCATTTCTGGTTCATTTGCACCAGCGGCCCCGTCGATCAGGGTGACTTCTCCTTCTATAGGCCCAGTGCCCGATGCTGCAGATATTCCACTCGAGTCCGCGACCGAATGCACTGCAACACTGCCGCCCTCCTGCGACAGCGGCGAGTCGTCGGTCGGTAGGTCGAAGCCGAATTGTATGACAAACCTGGAGCCTTTGCCCAGTTCTGACTTGAGACGTAGCTGACCATTCATGTTCCGGACGATTCTCCCCACAACTGCTATCCCGAGGCCAAGCGTTCTAGCTGACTGCGTCTCGCCGCTACCAACAGAGGCCGGACCGACGGATTCCATTGATTGGGTGTCATCGATACTAACCTGCTCAAGGTCTCGGAAAAGGGCGTCTAGCTGAGCATTGGACATGCCACAGCCAGTATCCTGGACGACGATCTCGACTCGAACCTTATGATTCTGGATATCCACCTCTACCACGTAGAACTCAATCTTGACGGAACCTTGGGATGTATGCTGAACCGCATTGGCGGTCACGTTAGTAACGGCCTGTCTAACCTTGCGCTGATCGCCATAGACTGCCTTTGGCAGGCCCGGGTGCTCGATAACCTCGTAGCCAATGCCTTTACGCCTGGCGTCCTGGGCGAATGGCTCAGTTGCCTCGCGGATGCATGCGGGCAAATCGAATATCTCGTCCTTGATGAGCTCTTGGCCTTCCTCGGCCTTGGTCAGATCGAGGAGGTCATTGATGACATAAATGAGGGATTTGGAGGCCGAGTGCGACTTTGAAAGGTTGTCTCTGGTCTCCTGATCCAGTGTCCCCTCGAGCGCAATCTCCAAGTAGTTGATGATGGCATTCAACGGCGTCCGGACCTCATGCGCCGAGTTGGCCAGAAGCAGCTTCGTGAGCTTGCTGCTCTGGAGGGCCGCCTCCTTTTGTCTCCAGACCTCGATGAATTTGCCTAGCAAGGTGAACATTAGCCCTAGTCTGCGCGTCACCGACTCGTCGGACCATCCGGGTCAGGCTCATTACAAGCATCAACTCACCATAAACTAAGCAGAGAACGGCGGCCGTCTCAACCTGTTCCTCGGACCAGTCTCTACACTTGCCCACAACAGTCTCATGCCAGACCTTGAAGCTCTTCCTCGGCTCCAGGTACGCGGCTGTACCCTCCTTGACGATCTTTTCGTACGGGTTGCCTGCCCACTTGACCTGCCGTACCTGGCCCTGGCGGAAGAAGGCTATAAAGTCGTTTCCGCCGACGCTGAGTGGGACGTAAAGACATCCGGCAATGACCTGAAACCCTGGGGCATATCTGAGGTCGGCAAAGTCGACTGCAAGATCCTGACTTGTCATCACCGAAGTGAACTTTTTCATGCGCAAATACTCCAGGAGTACCAAGATTTCCTGGGTTTGCTCCGGCTTTCCGAGTATCTTGGTCTCGCCCCTAATCGAGACCGCACCGAAGTCGGCATCGAACAGCTTGAGGAGGTCATCAGATGATGCCACGATGTACCCGGACGGGTTCTTGTCAGTCGGCACCGTGTTAATGAGCTTTCTGGCCTGCAGCCTAGACGCGTACGAAAGCCTCTCTATGTTCCTGGACGCATTGTCCCCAACGAGTCGACACATTTTCCTGATTGGAAACGAGACGCGCATCCCTCTCGGCCCGTACGAGTGGCAGGCAATCAAGCCCCACAGGTCACCAAAGGCCTTTATAGATATCGACATTGACGAGCGCACCTCCATGTTGTTGAGATACTTGAGATGAATCGGGGACATAGCCCTCAGGTAGGAGTGGGTTAAATCCAACGGATGGTCTAGATCCTCGACAGATCGACAAACCAGGCGGGCCGTTTCTTGGTCACGGTCGTATAGCAGGCGGACCTTGTTAATCTTGTACAGCTCGCGAGCCTGTTTTGGAATGTCTGACGCGGGGAAGTGAAGACCTTTGTACAGATCCCTCGTTTGGGCGGTGTCGACAAGCTCGGTGACCACGCGACCGTTGAACTCGGCGTCAAACTGGTATATCATCACGCGGTGAAAACCGGTCAGCTCGGATACGATGCCGACGAGAATTTTGAGAAAATTCTCAAGGCTATCGGCCGTAGCCAGCTGCTCCTGCACCTGGGACATTATGTCGAAAATCTGCATAGCGCCAGCCTCACCCCTTCGCTTGCGGGCACTCCGTAACACTCTGATGGGCTTGCTCAATATCTGGGTGCTCTCGGTAAGCTCTTCGGCGGTCGGGTTCGATTGCAGCGTATCGGTGGGGACTTCGGGTGTCATTTCGCCCGGTGGCCTCAAAGGGTTCGCCTCGTCATCGTCCAGTTCGAATTCGCAAACGACCAAATCGGGGCGACTCGGATTGATGTGCATGGCACACCAAAGCTTTACAGCCTTGGACCTGACGTTTTGCGGCGTGTTTGGGGGCCGAATTGTAATGCTAAAAACTTCGGGGCCGTTGACTTCGGGGTTGGCATCTTCGTCCCTGATGAAGTCTATATGGTCCTGCATATTTTCGGCCTGCTCGTCGCTGAGGACGTCGAAAAAGCTGTCGACTCCAAAGAGGTGCTGTGGGGAGTAACCCAGGATTTTCTTGGTGTTCTCACTTGCATATCGCACTACCTGGAAGCCATTCTCGTCCTCTTGGAGGGCGATAAGCGCTCCGAAGCCCTGCACAGCACCAGGGGCATTGATGGGCTCGTCCTCGCATCGTTGGATGGTTCCAGATCTCCCAGTAATTACGGCATGACCACCCTCTGTTACCACGTGCTCGAACCTCACCGTCGTCAAAGCCTCGGTCGCCGACTCGCCGGTTTCTGACCCCGTTCCGGTTGATCCAGCGGTCTTTGACGCAGCCGGGGTGTCTGGCAACTTTTCGCATTCATCGTCCGACGAATCATCCTGAAGAAAGATAGGCACAGGTTCAGAAGGACCACCATGGCGAAACGAGTCCTGGTGAAGGCTGAAAGGGGGTGCGGTCCCGGGCCCGGTGTTTTTCCTCTGCCTCCTCCCAAAATCGAACCGACTGGCACGCTCACTAGGCGATGTCACCGTCGAGGAGCTGAGCTCGTCAGTGTGATTCCCCACGCGCCTGACCGAGCTCGAGAGATCAGCAAACTGCCTGGGACCTGCTCGGGGGGACTGCGGTGATTCTTCGTAGCCGTGACGTTGGGGGAAGTATTCCGACTGTTCGTTCTGTTGGTTTAGGTTGTCCACAGTGAGGACTGAGCGTATAGGAAACACTCGATCCTCCCCAAGGGAATACCCTAGCTGCCGGTCCGAGTTTGAACTCCATGACGATATGCTAGGAGTGGGTACGCTCGTGCCTCCAACGAGAGACGCGGTAAAGGGGTCGTTCTGAGTGGGTGTCGGACTGCTGACCAGGGACATGGCCGCTGTTTCGGTAGAGTTGGTGGGGGAAGCAGCAGCGAAGCTGTCGGGGGTGCTCCTGCGGCTGTTTGGCTGGGGAGAGGTATCCTGCCGTTGTTGCACGTCCGCTGCGGGGGTCGCATCACCCGCGGCGGGATTGTGGCCCAGATCCATGGGGGACACAACCGAGTGGTGGCAGATGCCAGGGCCCGGTCCGCGTGACCGTTGTGGTATGTTGGGAGCTGGACTCGAAGATACCAATGGGTAAGAAGACTTCTTGAGAGCGGTCAATTATTCTATATGTTGCAATGAATGACAAACGGCAGATCGCCCGGGCTGAACGCGATCGCTGCGATTATAGGATATGCGAGGATCGAAATGGGCGGAAGGAGGGGCTCGGCGAGAGCAATAAGAGTGGGAACTATGCCAGAGCTAAGGTCGGTCGCCAGTCGGGTTCGGGGGGGGGTTCGAGGCAGAGGACAGCGGGCAAACGGGCGCGCTTTTGCGGTGCGGATGCGGATGCGGGATGCAACGCGCGGTGGCGGTACTGTAGGTAGGGCAAAAGCAGGGCCTCACCCAGTGCGATAGCTCGTACCGTCTATTGTAAGGGCTGCTGGGCCCCGGTCGCAGTTCGAGGGGAAAGGGAGAGAGAGTATTCGTCGAGGGAGTGGTAGCCCCGCCGGTGGAATGCGCCAGTCACTTGCCCGAGACAGGAAGTGAGCTGCGTCGACAGGCAGGCGAGCAGGTTGGGAAACAAGCACTCGGATCGGCGAAGTGGCGA
>JARHUK010002884.1:4100-19186 GCA_031001725.1 Pseudopyricularia javanii | reverse complement strand
TTTGCAACCCCACCCCACCTTCTCCTTTCTCTCTACCGCCCAACAACAACACCATCACCACCTCTCCCTCTCTCTCTCTGAAACACGGGGTCGTCCATGGATGAGACAGCCACTCACCCCTCGCGGCTCGACCAGAACATGGCATTCCCCGTCTCTAACATGGCATTGTTCTCGCCCAAAACCCCCATGTCCGCCTGTATATGGGCATTCCGGATGACCAGGGGACGCTCCATATCAAACAGCAATGACCGCAGAATCAGGCCATTACTCGAAGTCACTTGCACATCTGGCGGGACCCCCCTTCTCGACTCTTACCAACCCTCCCCTGCGCTGAGCTTATTTTTTTTTCGATGCTCCAGATGGTGATGGAGATGCAGATGTTATGTCAGGCAGCATGTCAACGACCTAGCCGTACCGTTTTCGGAGAGTAATGGCATGGTATGGTCGGTCTTTACCTTCTTTCAAAAGCATGGGCTTTCGGTCCACCCGCAAGACGATTGCCAAGCATCTAGCAACTCTCTGTTTAGTTTCTTCTTAATACCCTTTTCCTGCCGCTCTATTCTAGTATAATCTTGGCAATCTCTAGCTTCTCGTCCTCTCGCCTCTCTTGTCCGTAGATAGACGGCTTATTTCAATCTTCCGCCCTTGGCCCCGGCGCCGTTGCGTCTTATTTCCACCACTTGTTCTACCGCGCTAGCCACTGCTTTCAAGATATCGTCCATATCTACAGTTACTCGGATCCAGGTCTTAGTCTAGTAGACTTTTGACGCATGTCATCTGACCCTCCGAGAGGCCAGTAGGTCTTGTTTCCTTGTCGCCGCCTGCTCGCCCGTCTCATTCGAGCTCACGAGCTAATGCAAGCTGCGCCTTAAAGCTCGCATTAGGCATATATACCACTTTACCCGATGGAATCACCAACAATCAACGGCATAGCCGCCGCGTGGCTCGCCGATAGACTAGCCTACGAGCAAAATGCCGAGGCCGAAGCGATGGATGCCTTTGACCACGACCGCATGACGCCGATGGACCCATTCAACAAGAAATTCCCGCGCCGACACAGCCGCCAGTCCTCGGACGATAGACACAGAGGTCGAGGCATCCACCGATCATTTACAGACCGGGATACGGACGCCAGCTCGCGGGAGCCCCGACGAAGCAGGCAGAGAAACTCCGCCATCAGTCGCTCTAGTCTCAGTGCTTTCAACCCCCCACCACGATCCCATTCTGTGCCTTGGACTCACCATCGTTCGCCGCTTTTTCCAGAGCACCAGAATTCTGACCACGGATCCAATCGCGCCGCCGACAGCGACGAGAACCTGGCAGAGGATGAAGCGGACCACGAAACATTTGCCAGACGACACAGCGAGGTTGCTCCCAGCCAACGGCGCAACTCGTACGCAATGAAGGATCAAGATCTACGTAGCTCTACTGGGAACGCATCCGCCATAGTCCAGACTACTTTTATACACCGAGGGCAGAGCCCAAAATCCGGTCCCCCCAGGAAACGACTCGCATCGTCGACTATCTCCACGAGGGTGTCGCCACCGATAATCCAGGTGCACGACGCTTTGCGGTACCTCGACGAGGACTCGCCCGCCATCACAAAGGAAAGCATCAGACGTTCTGTGGCCGAGGCATCTGCAGTGTGGAGGGTATCTTCAGCGTCCACCAAGGATACAAAGGGCTCACCTCCGGCAACCACCACGAGTCCTGGCTCATCGTACTGCTCGACTGGCAGCAGTGCCAGGTCTTCAGACCTTGTCCGTGACCACGAAAGCGACCGCAGCGTCAGCCCATCTCCTAGCGTGCACGAGGCCGAGGTCGGGAACGACGACGCCACAAAGTCGCAGGTTAACCGGGTTCCGGAGCGGGGCCGCACCAGGCGCCCCAGCCAAGAGCAGTACGGAACTCCCGAGATGCCTCGCGGCAAGGCACAGCTACCTCACATCCCGCCCAGGGAGTTGAAGCCGCGCGTGCAAGGCCACCCCCACGCCGTGCATCTACCCCGCGCCGAGAAACTCCCCATCTCTGGGTATGAGTTACTGGCAGCACGTGTGTCGACCTCCTCACAGCCGGATCACGGCCACGGTAGGAGTTCGCGTGCGCGACGCGGGAGTGTTGGGTCGCAGCTCTCGGCTTCTTCGACCACGCCAATCAGGCCTTTCCAGGACCACCCGCCCCTCAAGCCGATATACCGCAGGTTCGAAGCCCTGAACCACAGACTGCTTTTGCAGCTGCAGGATGAGCTGAGCGAGCTCGAGGAGCAACTTCACCGGCTTGACACGGCCGACACGCAGACTCGCCGCCTCCAGAACCATATAATGCCCGCCTCGAGGCGCGCCGGAAGCGTGGCTGGTGGCGAGCTGCAATGGCACAGGGCTGATATACTGGCCAAGATTGGCTACAAGCTGACCCAGTACAGTGAGTATTACAGAGTTCTCTTGTCTAGCTCGGCCATTAGAAGGATGCATATGCATGGTGCTAAAAAAAAGTTTACCTCAGACCACGCACTCACGTCCTTCACCGAGACCCAAAAGCTGCCCAGCCCCGCAGCAGACGACGTTGAGCACTACCGCGCGTACCTGGCGGCCCAGAACCCCATTGCCGAGATTGAGGCTCGTTTTCTGGATACGGCCGAAGACCTCGTTTCGCTGGCACCAGGTCAACCTGCATCCCCGGGGTCCGACCACCCCGAGAGCATACAGCAGCAGCCCGTCGTCACCCAGACGGCTGTTCCAGACGACGCGCTCAATTCCACGTCGGCCTCTAGACCCAGTTCTTCCCGCGGCCCCGAGCCCTGGTCGTACGGGCAAGATCAGCCTTGCCCCAACCAGCCCCTGGAGGCAGACCTCGAGGTCAAATCGAATGCAAGCGTCCGAACCGACGGCTTCAAGATCCTGGTGGCAACTGCCGCCGCATCAGTCCTTGTGCCGGTCCTCGCGTTCCCCTTGCTCTCAAGCTTTATGGCAAGGATTGTGGTGGTGCTCCTCGTGGGACTCACCCTTCTCCGTCTATACAGCGGTGACGGAAGGAGCGGCATCGCGCTGCCCGAGCAGGCTAGGAACATCATTGGCAACCTGTCGACGAGGGATATCGTGCTCACTGTGGGCTCGTACGGCGGAGTCATGGCGGCTATTGCTGCGATAGTTTGAGGATTGACATAAGTTACATAGATTTTCTTTGACAATGGGTGCTGAAGCGTGGGTAGCACTGGCGCAACTTGGCGTCAAATGGTTTTGGGGTCGTCGGAGTTTGTTCATCTTTGCATTCTTGGTCTACAAACCTGGAGTCTACTATAATACCCATCTATGCAGCATATTAAAATCAGTCAAATTGTTATATAAATGCTGTCTCATTATTTGCTCACGTCTTTTATCTACTTCAGGCCAAACTATATTTGTCCATTGCTCGTAGCATAACGAAAACATGTATTTACTCGGCTCAACTTGTAAGCGTTTATTTTTCCAGGCGATAAAAGAGCCCTTGCTGATGGACGCCAGCCTACCCCAGCACTATCAACGGAACACTCAGCATCGCGTGTTCCATTGATGCGAACGTTTTCGGCTTTATGTTCGCTCATCTTAAAAAGAGGCTGTTTTTATTTAGTCACAAGGCGCAATGGACTAACCCTTGTTTTCTTGCCCTTCTTCTTTGATTTTACCTCTAGTAACTGTGAAGCTATTCGGAAAGAGCTCCCACTTTTATTTAGACTTGACTACTTCTATTCATAATGCCAGAGACCTTTCTCATAGTTGTTCGAGCTGCAGTTGAAGGCTACCTAGGCACACCTTTGTCATACAGTCATTACAAAACACACCAGCGAAGTTGCGCAATAGCCTCTATGAATTTCAACGGCGAGGAAAGTTTCCTTTGACGAAGTATAACATACAACCTGCTCTCTAGTAGTCCAAAACGCCCACAACGCCGTATATATTATTAAAACCCCAAAGCCAAAGCCAAACCCACTTGAAATCCCTCCGCATGGCATCCTATGAACCTCCACCAACACCTAGTCGACTTCGGGCGACGGCGGCATCTCCTCGGACTCGTCCGAGTCCTCCACGCTTGGGCTCTGGTAGCTAAGCGACCTCATCATCTGCTCGATCTGTGGATAGCTGATTTCGAACTCCTCCCTGACGCCCAGCATCCTGCTCTGTGCCTCGGGCTCCACCATGGGGCTCTTGGCCGCCGACATTGACAGCCTGCCGGTCGTACGCGCCTTGAGCGACGAGTTGGAAACCGGGCTCCTCATCCCATGAACCTGATGCTGCTGGTGCTGCTGTTGGTGTTGGTGTTGCCCACCTCCTCCACGACTGCCGGTCGTCCGATGCTGCGGGCGCCCCCGACTGCGCTGCGTTGAGTTGCGCGTGCTCACGCTCCCCTCCTCGCCCGTCTTGTTGGTCCGGTGCGATTGCTGTGACCGCGAAGATGCCTGGCTGTTCGTCTGGCTCGGCGCCCGGCTGGGCGATCGCAGCGGCTCCGGTCGCCGCTTGTTCTTGGACGGCGGGCGCGACGTCGATGGCCCAGCTGCACCCTTGTCCGATTTTGGGCTCTTGGCCCTGTCGCCGTCCGTGGCCTTTTCCTTGGACTTCCTGCGTTGCCTGTGCTGCTGCTGGCCCTCTTGCTTCTGCTTCCCCTTGTCCGACACTGACATTGCCTTTGGCGTTGCCGGTGGCGATTTGGCCGTTGGTGGCGACTTGGGCCGCCCCTGCCGAGGTTTGGATTGCTGCTGCTGCTGCTGCTGCTCGTTTCTCTTTCGCTGCGCCTCGGCCTGGACTCGAGCAAGCTCCGCTGCTTTCCGGTTAGCTGCAGCCTCGGCGGCAGCCTGAGCGGCTCGCAGCGCCGCCTGCGCATCCGCATCGGCCATGGCCTCCTTGGCTCTGTCCTCATCGGACATGATCTCCTCCAGCACAGGCCTCCTGGCCTTTTGCTCGCGACGCTCCAGCTCAATCTCGATAACCACCTTCCCGGGTAGCAGCCGCCGGAGCGAGTCGCCGTCGACGTCAAAGTACAGTCCCCAGTAGCCGGCATCCTCGAGCACGGCACAGAAGCCCTCCCACCCGGCAAAGGTCAGACGCTTGTCCTGCCGGGTGCAGTCCCAGGGCCCACACATCTGGCCCTCGGACTGGCGGCGGTCGCCGTACATGAGCTGGTGGGTTTCGCGGTGGACAAAGACCCAGTTCATGACGGGGGCTTCGTCTGTGATGGTGCTGACCAACCCCGAGAACTTGGAGTCCGGGTAGGGGAGGTAGTAGCCCAGGAAGGGGTGACCGTAGGCCTGGCTGTGGTCCATGCCCGTGTCGATGAAGCACTGGTCGAGGTTTGGGGACGTGTTAGTTCATTGCCAGGAGGCTTTTCTACTCTTCAACCTTTTGCCTATGACATACCATGTTTCCCGACAGGACGACCTGCTTGCCCTCAAGAAGGTGGCTGTACTGCGACGACTTCATGCAGTGCACAAAGAGGTTGTTCTTGCGGCTGCGGTGCTCCTCGCGCCGCGACTTGGCCTGCGACGCGCGGATGCCCTCGGCCGTGCCAAAGACGGCGCCGAAGCCGGCGATGAATGTGAGAACCATGGCTGTAGGCGGCTTGCTTTGCGCTTCTGTTGACCCCTTGGACTTCCCTTCCTCTCTTTTCTTCTCTCCTCTCTGCCTTTCACTCAGGGGATGGGATGGGATGGGGGTTCGCTTCCCGGATCCTTCCGAGCGGAGTGGGTAAGGCTATCTCGTGCAGGAAAACCAAAACCAAAAATGCAATATCAGAAGAAAAGGTATAGAAGGTGGGAGCAGCGGATGCTTGGTCAGGAAAGAGCTGCGTTGGAGGTCCAGATGGGATGACAAGTGTCAAACCCAGTAGCCGGACAACAGACGGAGCATGAAGAAGGCACGTGTTTCTCACCAACAGCAGGCTTAGCAACGGGATGATCCTGGATGGTTTGTGCCAACGCAGTGCAGGACGAACCAGAAACAATAGCGAACAATAAAAAAAAACGAGGCGAACATAACCCGCTCGTCCGTATAGCCCGAGTAAACAAGAGGCCTGGACTGGAGTTCTCCAGGGTCTTTCTGCACGTTCTGTGGGTCCCTGAGAAGGCACCGGGAATAAGTGAGATATAGAATGACCCCAGTAATATCGAAAACGTGATTTTCCTGGTATGACATGGTGCGATTTTTCTCTTTTCGTTTCACTCTGCATGTCGCAGCGGCGGTGGAAATCATTCGATTTTTAAAGTTGTGCTGTTTCACGGAACCCAGCACGGGCGTGGCCCCTGGTATACGATGGGCCAGGGGCCATGGCAGATACGGAGATTATCGAAAGACTTCAATGGGCTTTGATGTCTTGGACAGAAGGGTTTGAGGGCAACGGTGTCTCTTGGTATCGATTTTACTATGACCATTTTGATAAAAAGTGGTCTCCTTTTCAGGCCGTTTGTTCTCAAACCGCTGGTTGAGCTTGGAAATTGAAGCAGAGTTTCCCAAGCGGACAGAGAAAATGAAAATAGGAGAGAAATATCACCAAAAAAAACAGACCGCGCAGTGGTATGCGGGATGCAACCAACCTGCATACAACTGGTGCACCATGCACCAAGCTCACGGGAAAATTCCCCGGTTGGACTGGACCCTGAGTGGAGGCGATCCATCACCGGGCAAGGCAGACGGTAGTTAGTATATGTTGGGGCTGAAGTTCAAGATGCAAAACATTTGTCCGCTGGCATCATCCCGTACCATGGCTCAAGACTCAGACCATTTATGCATCTACATGATGAACAAACTTCCTGTTCAGGCCATTCACGGACATAAAATGTGCACTATATATGTCTTCATTGGAAAACCATCTAGAAAAAGATTCTGGTCAGTCAAAAGGACTTCTTGACCGCTCGCTGACAACACAACATCTTGCACAAAAAAACAAAAAAAGAAACAAAGTCAGGGGCCCTCGTGGGCCCTAGCACGGGCTTGACGTAGCAATTGCACATCTCCCATCGCCCCAACTCCCCCGGTTGGAGATCATTCCCAAGGTAGCCCCGTTTCGCGGACGGACATGATGGCCAGTTTAGTCGTATGATGTCCCTTTTAGACGTGCCGGGGATCGTCTTGGGCCTCTCCTGCACTCACTCACTTTCACCACCCAGCCCTCTTCCCCGGACGCGCATCAGACTCGCACACAAAGTCCCCTTATCCATGGTGTGGGACACTTACCGTCAGACACGGCCCTCCACGCCCTATCACACGCGTCCAGAGCCCGCCGAGCGGATGACCCTGTTAGCGCCATGAGCCGCTATGTCCGGATCAGACCGATGCCACAACCCATGAAGGAGGACCCTCCCGAGGAATCCAGACCTCACACCTCCGAGGCCTCTACAGATTTCTCTACAAAAGGCAACAAGACCGTTCCTCCTCTTGCACTTTCATCCAGCCCTCACCATCTCACATCATCATCATCATCATCATCACAACCACCAACACCTTCTTCTCCCAATTCTACAAAAAGGCCTAAAGCATCAGCTTCTCGTCAGACACCCAACACGCCGTCTTCAAAGAAAAGAACTCCCGGAGAGTCATCCCCGGCCAAGAAATCCGCTCCAAGCTCACCTACCAAGAACACCTCCCCGGCACCGCTCAAGAGAGCTCTCTCGTTCAAACTCCCTCTCAAGGTCAACCCTGAGACAGCAAACGGTTCACCCTCCGCCGCCTCTGCAAAGACTCCCGTCCGCTCCCGAGCTTCGTCCGTAGTCTCCGACTCAAACTCCCCGCAGCACCGCCGCAACCGTTCGTCCACCAATCTATCGCTTTCATCCATCGGTGAAGCAGCAACCTTCCGTCTTCCCGACTCGCCCGCCGTTCCGGATCCCTTATCCCCATCACACACCGAGCAGTTTCTTCTCGACCGAGGCATCACTCCAAACGGCCGAGTCCCCTCGCCCGTAGCACTCCAGTCAATCTCCCAGTCTCAACTTACAGACTACCTATCAACAATGTCTGCCCAGCAGTGAGTATCAGCAGCATCTCAGGGGGGAGGTGACCCTCCCCCACCTGCATACAAAGCAGACGCTGACTTCCGCTACCCCCCGGCCCCGCAGAGCCAAGACCCCCGGCGTTGAGTCGCCCCAGCAGCAGTACCAGCAGCCCGTGCCTGCCCAGGGTGGTATGCGCATGGCCATGCCGCAGCCCGGCCTGCCCGTATCGGCACCCCTTCCCGGTCTTTCAGGCACCGCCAACGGCGTTGTTGGTATGTCACAATTCCTTGCTTTGTCATCACTTTTCTTCCCCCTTTTCCACCCCTAATACTCACTAACACCAACTCAATCCAGGAAACCTCCTCAAGGGTCCCGTCGGCGCCAACGGCCAGCTCAAGGATGCGGCACTCATGGTCGGCATCAAGCTCGACCTCGAGGCAGAGGTTCATCTGACCGCCCGAGTTCGTGGTGACATCCTCGTCGGACTTTACTAAAGAACGCACTGGAGGGTGTCTCACCATGGCTTCCGATCAGGGATAGCAGCTGAAGAGAACAAATTGTGAGGGAGGATGACAGGTTTCGTCATCGCAGTGTCTCCCTTGGCTTTTTGTCCGTTGTTTCCTTGCGCACATTTCCGATTTCCCAAGATCGGATCACGATTCATGCCATTCAAACCCGTTGTCTGGAGATAACTGGACCAGAGATTTCCCTTTTATTTTATACAAGCCCGCGGGGTAGCAGAAAGGACTGGTCGAAAAAAGGAGCTCGCCACAAACCAGGTACACGATAGGGTGTTGGCTCCGATCCCCCATTGGCTTGATTCCACTATTTGGGCTCTTTGGTCAGATATCCAACCAAATACCCTTTTGGCTTTGTTTTTGTCTGTTTTCACTTTTGTCAACGCCGATAGAGAAAATGCAGATATACTATACCCTACAGTTTTTCAAACTTGTGAGCAGACTGTGACGATTTCTTTTTGGGACTACTAATCAGGCTCAAAATTGAGTTTCGTTCGCCATCCCTAGACAAATACTGCCAGATCGACAGCTTCGGATTATTGAATGACAAAAGTAAAAACTTTCTGTGGTCCGGAAACTGACCAAAAAGAAGGCACTACGTAGTCCTATTGACGAAACAGGCGCGCACCGTCTTGGCATCACATCGAACGACCGACTCTCAAGTAAATTGACGGTGCAATATGAAACTAAACTAGACCGTCGGGGCATGTTCATGACTTAGGGATCCCTGGGCGGCCTCGTATTCCAACCAATACTAAGCAGAAAACAGCGCGATGAAACCACGTCAAGTCACGAACTCCACGTCTCTAGATCGTAGCAGACCTCCTCGTTGTACCCGGGCGCATCGACGTTGTAGTATTGCTTGGCCGCTCCCAGCGTCCGCTGGCCGAGCAGCACGGCCGAGAGCATCATCTGCGCGAACTTAGGGTGGAAAAAGAACTTGTCCACGGGCACGCGGCCGGTGCGCTCCTTGGTGACCTCAGACACGTCGCCGTAGACCACCATCAGCGAATGCGGTTTCGACTGGCCCTGCGACCCGTACCACTGGTCCTCCTGGCTCTGGTCGAACGAGTCGTCCTCAACCACCACCAGGAACGCCCACGGCACGATTGATAGGTTGTCGGGGCCGCCGAACTTGCACTTGCGCGGGTCCTTGTCGCTCGCCATGTGCGTGATCAGCACCATCCGCAGCCCAACGGATCCCATCAGCGGCGTGAGGGTTGCCGGTCGGACTAGGAGCGGGGGCCGCCAAAAGTTCTCGTCCTCGGCAGGCCGGGGGACGCGGACCATCTCGACTGTAGACCTGCGTGACCCGTTGGCCAAGCGGGACGATGTGGAATGCCCTGAAGATGCAACCGAAGGGCGGCGGGGAGTCTGCCGCGTCTTGTCGGGCACCGTGAGCTGCTTATGGGATGGGGAAGATGGAGTGATGCCTCCTGGAGAAAAGGGCTGTGATTCTCGTCTGGATCGCCTAGCTGATGTTTGTGATGACCTCCGTCCCGAGGATGAGGTCGAATTTCTCAAGCCAGAGCTTCGCGATGCTGCGCCTGCCGACTGCTCCGAGCCATTGCGGCTCTTCCTAGACTCAGCAGTGCCCTCAGACTTGGCACGATGCTTGTTCCAGACACGGTCACCAGCGCCATCCATTCCGGTTGAAACATCCAGAGAGAGGACACCTCTGGAGTCAGTGTCTACCGCGGTCCTGGTGCGCGTTGCGAGGGCAGCCTCCTGCCTGGCCCTCTCTTCCGGGCAGGGTATGTCGTCCAAGTAAACATATCCCACCATCTCCATCGAGGCACTCAGCTTTGCCCTTTTGATGGGGCAATGCATGTTGGCGATCTGCTCAGGGGTAAGGGTCACTTTGGCGGGGGGTTTTACGGGAGTCTTTGGGGACGCAGCCAATTCTTCCAACTGAGCATGAGGGCTTTCTATCGTGGAACGTTCTGCAAATGCAGCTTTCTGCCTTGCTCGCTCTTCAGGACACGGTATATCTTCGAGGTATACCCAGCCGACGGTGGCCATGGACTCTGCTAGCTTTGACCTTTTGATCGGGCAGTGCGTGTCGGCAATCTGTTCAGGGGTCAAGGTCACCTTGACGCCCGAGGTCTCCGAACCGGGTGCAGTGGAGCTCTCTGCTTCCAGAACACCTAGATCTTTCGCAGCTTTGTCTCCGACAACAGCCTCAGCCAGCAACGGCATATAGGGACGGCCGCTCGTCCCCTCGGCAGTGCACATCCCACTCAACTCCCCGCTCCAGGGGCAAGGCTCCTCCTCGCCCTCTCCTCCCGCCCTCGACTTGAATGGACACGGCCGCAAGCCGAGCAGGTCCTCGTCTACCTCGTCGGGCAGCGGCTCGCCGGGGTCCATGAGATTGATAAGCTGGCCCTCGTGCAGTTCGAGGGGGACCAGGCGGGCCGACTCACCCGAAAGGTAGAGTGCAATGTCCTCGAGGCGCTCGTACGTCATTCCGGGGACTGTACTGTAGATGGCGAAGGAGGCGCGCATCACGCAGCAGCTGGCTGCGTACTGGCCCAGGCCGGGCGCGCTCTTTGGCAGGCCGTCTCGGCCCCCGCCGCAGGAGGGGATCCGTGGCACGGCGGCCATCGCGGTAGCCATCGCGACAGGTATTTTATTGTTGGCGATGTTGACGGTATGGGGTGTAGAGGTGTTTTGGCTTGTTTTGTTGGAGTGCTGTCTTCAGTATGTAGGTTCAAGCAATATAACTAGGTAAGTGTATAGATTTAGCGTAGGAAATGTTACAATGATCAGCTTTTAATACTATGGGTATCAAAGTAGAACGGGCTGACTTGTAACAAGTAGCAGAGATGGGAACTCAGTTCAGTTGCTGCCCGGACCCATAGCAGCTCTGCTCTGACTCTTCCCCCTGTAATTCTCCTGGCTTTGGTTAACAAGATACTTTGTTGTTCTTTCCAGTTAACGCAATCAGCCTCTGCGTCGCCCAAGACCGAGCAACGGCAGTCACTCGAGGTATAACGAGATACCCTCCCTTCCTTGGAATTCTAGTTTGAAGAACTCAATCCCCAATATGGCGAGGCTGATGGTCACCATCCAACAGCCCTTCGAGGCAGACCGTTCAAAGTCTTGAACCTAACTATCCACATAGTACCAAATAAACGCAGCCACCAAGAAATTAACGTCGATATGAAATATCTTATGCGGCGGCTCAAACAAATAACGGCCAGCTAAAAGCTTGGGCATCTCCAACTTTGTCAACTTGCAGCAACAACAAGGAGATAATTTCTCGTCCAGAACCCGTTACTAACATTGTAACTCGTGATGATGTTGGAGGGGTAAAACTCTGAAATCGTCGTAACGCGCCTGTGCGCCGATTCTGCCTTTTGATGGACCCGCCGTTGGGGCTGGCGATGCACTGCGATGGTTGTTAGTTGCATGCTTGAGCAAATTTCAATTGATTGCCTGCAAGGTGACTCGGCATCTATCGGATAGTCGACGGACCGGGTAGAAAGGTCGTAGTCGTCTTGGGGGCCCGGACCAAATCAGACCTTGGACGGCGAAAGACCGATTACAGTGATTTTTCCATCGGTACCAAAGAGGCGCAGCACTTGGGGAGGGGAGCGAGGGGAGGTAGTTTTGCGCTGTGGAAAGTACAACCTAAGTATGATATGAGGGCGGGCAGGCAGAAGCCAGACTCGAGGAGGCAGGCACTCTTTTCTTTTCGGGCTGTTGATTGGTCTTATTAGCCGACATTCCCCCGCGACCATCCCTGCAATGTCCAATCATAACAGCCAATACGTATAAGACCCACTAGCCGACCCATAAAAGACCGTTATGTTACTCTGTTGCTTGCCCAATTGATTGTGCCTGCCGACCGAGTTTTTTTTTTCCCCCCCGTATCGTGTAGACAGTTAGTTTTGTGAGGAAGGAATGCAAACAAGGAAGGCATGGAGCGCAACCCACCACCAGGCAGACAGCGACGTCGTTTGCTGCTTCCAAAGGAAAATGCGGAGTGCGATCCAAGCTGTCGGTGTTTCTATTCCCGTCGAAATATTCTGTGCCGCCACCAACCTTTTTTTTTCTCCCTCTCTCTATCGCCCCTCCTGTTCGGCGCAGTCGCCCAGAAGGGATTCAGCCTGGTCAGGAAATCGGAGGCCAACCGTTCCTTGATTTCCCTAATGGGAATCCAAGCTGGGGCGGGGGGCCATTCGTCACCAATATTCCGACAGATGCGCACTCCAATCTCACCCAAATCCATGGACCTTTTCGTTCTGGACCAGGAGTAGTCTGCTTACCACTGACCAGGAGATGCTGACCCACGCCATGTCGAGTCTGGTGACGACCAGGGGCTTCTGGGGACGCCGCTCCAGCCTTACCTCTAGAGTTGTCGCTGCGCAATAGGAGTGTTTTCACCTGGGCCCTAAGAACCACCGTAATCATCGTCGAGCTTAATCATCGTTGGCCTTAATCATCATTGAGCTGACTGACGGATCAAATTACAAGGCTATCCGGTGTCCACGAGCTTCACCCATGTTTATGTTTGCCCAGACCACACACACACAGGTTCTGGCCGCTGTGATCGATCTGCAAGCCCAGGCACGATTTCCACAAAAGGACAAAAAAGAGCCCGACAAACTGCAAAGAATGCAAAACTCCAGGACCAACTGCAGCGAGCGGAGCCCCCCGTTATCCGCCCGCGAGCTTCACAGCAAAGGACACAGCTGCGCCTTGCTCCGTTACCAACAATGACGCCCCCTACAGCTAATAATACCCCACGTGCAGACATCCCGCCCGCCCGCGCGTTGCCCTCGCGTGGTGGGTGGTGGAGAAGAATGATGATGAATACGGGCGATCTGACACCAGCAGGCGGGTGTGTGGTTGCGGTTATGGTTGTGCCCTGTCTCTTTGCGCAATTTCACTCCCCTCCATCCTGTCCATTGCGGCAGAATCACATCAACCCCCCGGCCCTTCAGCTCCACCTGGGTGTCCTCTCTTATACTGTGTCTGTTCAGCAAACGAGCTTGCATCTTCTTTTCTACTTGGACCTCACTTGTCCTTTCTCTTTCTTTGACTCTGTACAATAATCTAGGCTCGATTGTCTTGTTGTTATCATCATTAATATCTTGCAAATTTGTCATGAGCTTGTAACCAAGACGAGCTATCCCCCCAGTCGACCCCCCGGCAAGGCTGCCTGCATCGCGCCACTTAATAACAACCCGCCATCACCGCGGCTTGGCTGAGCGAGACGGCTCCCTTGCATCGTCCTACCCGACCATGGCGCTCGCCCCTTCAACCACCTATGCGGCCGTGATCGCCACCTACACTTACACATCAGCCAGCACTCCGGTAACGACAGCATTCACTCTCAAGCCGCAGACCACGGCTTGGAAAGCCCCAGAGTCATGTAGCAGGTCGATATTCTGCAGCATGAAGGTGGGCGATGTCGGCTCTGGAAAGGAATGCTGGGAATACGACGTCATCGCCTCGACGACTCGTCAGTACATTGACGCCGCCTGCCAACCCCCGGGCTACAAGGACATTCTCTACCACGGCACCACATACGAAGACCTGACCAGCCTCGCCTTCCCTGGGGACACCTGCCCGCAGGGCTGGCGGGAGGCATGCACCTCGACCGTGACAAACGGGCTCGCCGTTCAGACGCAGCAGCTGTGCTGCCCCGAGGGCTACGATGGCTGCACTGCGCTGGGCGGCGCGCGCAACTGCTACCGTAAACTTAAGACCGCTACAGCCATGTGGGTGATCAAGGTGGAGAGCGGAACGACCGTTGGGGAGATCGTCACCAACTCGCCGATTACAGGCGCCGACGACCAGGCCATCACAATCTACCGCGCCGCATTCCCCCTGGCCAGCGCGCCCGCGACAACCGGTACCGGAGACGTTACCGCGGCATCCGAAACCGCAGTAGCACAGACGGGGATGCCGGGCCCGGACGGAGAACAAAGTGACGAAAGTGACGGGCAACAAACGAGCCACAACTCCCTAAGCTCGGGCGCCATTGCCGGGATAGCAATCGGTGCGGTCATCGGCCTTGCCCTCATCTTCTCCGCAGCCCTGTTCGCCTTGATTCGTCGGCGCAAGGCCGCCCGGAAGCGAGCCCGCGCGGCGCGCAGGTCTGCTATGCAGGAGACGGGTCTGATGTCGACGAACAGCGACAACGGCGAGCCCAGCCCCGGCTTCACCCCCGCGGACCCCTTATACTTACCGACGTCCGCCCCGCCTTCCGCCGCGCTAAAGTCCGCCTTCCCGAGCTCCAGCTCAACCCTGCTGCCCATGTACCCGAGCCCGCATGCCTCACATTCGGCGCTTTGGGAGTCCCCGGCATCGGTGGGAGTGCACCCGTCGATGAGCTACCAGCCATCGATGGAGAGCCTGCGGACGCCGTCGCCCGGGATAGTGCTGGGGTCAGACGGCATGTACTACTACATACCGCCGCCGGTGTTGCCGCCGGTCAACGAGGACGCCGTCGAGCTCGACTCAACCCAGCCGCTCGCGGCAGTCCCGCCGGTTGAGATGGACGCTGCAGGCGCGGAGCCGTCGTGGGTGCCAACGCCTACGGGCGCCTACTATGGCCGGCCGAGCGTGGACGAGCCGAGCGCGCGGCAGCTGCGGCAGCA
>JARHUK010002875.1:2059-15330 GCA_031001725.1 Pseudopyricularia javanii | reverse complement strand
GTGCCAGATTGCGCGTCAGACAAAGCATGATACAACCATGGAGAGCAGGCACATGAGAGAGGGATTTTCTGTCTGTCAAAGGGACAGAAAAAAGTGGAGGGGAAAAAAAAGTCCTGAAATAGATTGATGTTTTTTGTTTAAAAAAAGAAATAATAAACCAATAGAGGGTGTATCGATCTGCTAGTGCAGTTAGTTTGGACCGTCCAAACCACCCTCAGGTTGTATATGGCTAGTCGTGGAGTGGGATTAGACAAGGAACACATGCCTCTACATAGCCCCCGAGATTGTTACCCTTGATCTGGTCTACTTCTATTGGTAGGTTGCGGCAAAGCTTTCCGGACTGGGCCAATCAAATTTATTTCTCTCATCCCCTTCATCTCTGTCGGCCGATTCTGGTGTCAAGGAAAACCTAGGTAGCCATGGATGTGATGGAGGAGGAGATGAGACAGCATACGAGTTCCCAAGGTGACCGAGACCGACTTGTTGCGTTCAATGTGTGCAAAGGGACAAGCCTACCCGTACCTAGTCGAAACGTCGGAATGACCGTCGTTTGAGCAACAAAATGTTGGCCTCAGCAATCGACTAGGTAGGTGGGCACGCAGAGGCGTCGTCATGTTTGTGGCGGGATCGCAGGCGGTGGGCGGCGAGTGCAACGCAAACGCATTGCAGGACACAGAGTCGGGCGCGAGTCGGCCGAGCCGTTGGACTAGGCCATGGCTCCATACATCTAGGAGTAGTGCTACTAAGTATTAGTACTAGTAAAACCGTACACCAAAAGGTTAGATAGATGAGATCGTTGAGATCGTGGAGCCAAGCAACCACGCTAACCAAGCATCGTCTTAATCGGCGCATGGTCCGGCCTGTTTCGATACACGCCAAAAAAAAAGCTTGGTATGCATCCAATCCGATTTACTAATGGGAAACAACCCCACAGGTGCCGGCTCTTCCCGGACTTGGCCGGCAGTTGGCGAGTGAATGTTTATTTCGTATGGCACTTCGAAGGCTGACAAAGGATTGATGCAGTTGTATACTACAAACTCCCGCTTGTCATAGTCCTCGATCTTTGTTTCCCTTTTCCGTCCACAACTATTCAAAATATTGCCTAGTTCATTAGACAACCTTTGCCTTGTCGGCTTCTGTGACGGAGTGGTTCCAGCCAAATGTATCCTCGACCTTCCCCAGCTGGATGCCCTGGAGTTGCGAAATCAGCCTCTTGTGAATGGGTCCGGCTTCGGCCTGCGAGGCAGGAATGTAAGTGACAGTCTCTTGGTCTACTGTCACCTCAAGGCGTGGATGTTGCTTGATGGTCGAGGCGAGGGATTTGGCGTCAGAAGAGCTCATGCTCCGCGTTATTGAACGGATAGGAACCAGTGCCGCTGCGGTGCCGGCAGCCATCACCTCGGTAAAGTTGGGCAGCTCCGAGTATTTGATCTGAAAGGTTGGAAAAGGGCCGGGTCCTGTCAGCAATTTTTAATCGAGTCGACGTACCCGCGTCTACTTACCGATCGCTTCTCAACCTTCCAGCCGAAGCTCTCGCCAATCTCCTGAATGCTTTGGCTCGTTACGCTGTCGATAACATTCTTGGAGTCGGGGACCACAAGTGTCACATTGCCCTCGCCGTCGTCAATGGCGCCGATGAAGCCACTGGTCGAGAACTCATCAATCTCGGAGCGTGTCGCCGAGTCAAGGTGCAGGTTGATGCCATATCCCGCTTGCCTGGCCTTCTCGCCCCACCTCAGAACTGGTGCGTAGTTGCCGCCAACCTTGGCACTGCCTGTGCCGTTGGGCGCGGCGCGGTCAAAGTCATCGAGGACCAAGGCCTTTGTCGGGGCGGTACCGTGGTAGACACCCGTCGGCACGACAAAGACGGCGAAAGTGTACTCTTCGGGCGGATTGAGGCCGAGCTGGGCAGAGGACCCGTAGATCTGTGGGCGGATATACATGGCGGCGCCAGTCTCGTGCGGAGGGACATATTCGGCATTGCAGGCGACGGCGGCTCTGACGGCGTCGAGGAACAGCTCGGTCGGGACAGGAGGGATCGAGATGAAGCCTGCAGAATGCTGCATGCGCACGGCGTTGCGGTCGGGGCGGAAGATCTGGATGGTCTTGTCGCCGGGGCCGCGGAAGGCCTTGAGGCCCTCGTAGGCCTGTTGTCCGTAGTTGAGGGCTGGGGCCATGCCATGGATGCGGATGTAGGGGTCCTCGACCAATTTTATGGGCGACCATTCACCAGTGTGGACGGAGTAGTGGGACTCAATGTGGCCATTGACTGGAAAAGTGCGGTGACTAGAGTCAGCTCCGACAGGGCAGAAGCAACGGGAGCAGAGTGGTTGAGGTACAGCCAACGCTTACCCTCGCGGATCTTGAAGCCAACATTGGACCAGTCTATTGTGCTGACTGGCGCAGGAGGGAAGGAATCGGCCATGATGTCGAAGAGACTGCACAGGGTTGTTGTTGGTCGGAGGTGCAAGGATGTTATGGATGTGGGAGATGACAAAGTGTTCCAGCCAGCTAGATTGAGTGTGATTAAGAGCAATGCCTGGACAAAATTGAAGCTCAACACAACAAGGAAAAGGGCGTCAGAAAATGCGTTGGCGATGACTCTTTGTCTTGTCCCAGCAGCCAAGGGCCCCGTAATGGCGGTTATTCAGCGCCCGGAGGGTAAGAGGAAAAAAAAAAGTTGTCCGATATCGCAGTGGCGGGGTCCGGAAGGTCGTACCTGCCAAGATTCGTGTCAAGACAGGGGTCTCAGGCAGTTGCGGTGTTGCGGAAGGGGCAAGTCTGTCAGTAGTACATACTGTACTGTACATACAGTAGTATACCTCTGGGTCGGGTCAGGTGATAGACAGCCTGAGGATGGATATTTTGAGTTGGTTGCTCTTTTTTTTGCACTGAAAATAAAAATAACACAACGTCATCGCAAGCAAAAATGACTGCAAAACATAAATAACTTCTGTTCCCACTTGTCTAGAGTCATTCATTTCCTCCTCGTTTTGTTTCTTTACGCAGTCGTTCCGACTGTCCCTTAATGTTTCACCTCAATTACTATCTGCTGTAGTCCTCAGGCGCCAACCACAGGTTCGGTGTTGGTTCCTGCGATCAATCACCAGGTCCCTTGTACGCATCATAGTCATCATCTATGTATTTTCACATCGACGCCCAGACAAGCTATCTGAATGTCTAATACCTAGCTCAGAATCAGCTTGTCCGCTCATACTGATAAAGCATTGCAAACACCTCATGTGCCCCATCAACAGACCGAGCAATGTAATCAACTACTCGCAGATTTTTGCAAGAACTGAAGAGAGCCCGATTATGTGCCAGGAAGTTTGCGGCAATGCTTTGATGACGCCAAGCCACTGCTGTTCCGGGGTGATAGTTTGCCGCCTTTATGCTTAATCACGGTCGATGGCCTGCTCCCTGCGATTCACGCCCATACAGTCTGTGGATGGTATTTCACGCGTGTCGTATCTGCCGTCACTGCGTGCGATTTCCAGGTCATCCAGCCTGCCCCCGGTGATATACCATTGCCGACCTGGTTGATCAATTCCCCATGTCCACATCTCGGCCCTGCTCCGGCGCCTTCCAGGTTCTTCTCCAGTTCTTCCCCGCACTATTCCCCAGCATTCCAGATTTTCCGGTATTCTACCGCTCATAAATGTAACCCCCAAGAAAGTCGTGACGTCCTCGGGATCAGCAGTTTTTTCTGTATGGGACTGGGGGATACGGTTCGTTGAGCGTAAAGTAAACTCTCTCATGTACTTCCTTCGATTAACCTTGATAGCTTATTCGAACTTGGGGGTCTGCTCAGAAAAGTCCGTCATCACCGCTGATACTAATCCATCTTACAGTCCCTATCGCCACGGATTCTAACAAAATATCGAATCAACACATTTCTTCAGGCTTCAGGAATCACGCAGCTGGGCGTGGCGCGATGTGACCAAACTCCGCAATCACCTATGACTCGACCCTGGCCGTGTGAGGGGAACCCCAAGTGAACATACATACCATTGCCCAATCGAGTGGCAACCATCGTGTCTTACCAATAACACAGACCACCAAGTGTTATAGCATGGAGCTCGGCACTTGTCGATACGCGCAACTATTCTATAGTCTTGCTTGTCCCGATGCCGCATTCCCATGCATGTTCCCCATGGAAACCGGCCCAATGGCATCCCAAGAAAAACCGTGCCAGAGGGGGTGCCGTCGGGGTAGAGGCATCATATTCGGCAAGTGCCTCGTGGAGGGCATACCCGCAGCTGTGGTATGAGCCGTTGAGTAAATCAGCCTGTTGCCATATATAAATATGCCGACCTAGGCCCCCTGAGTTGGCTTGGCAGCCCGTCTACTTCTTGCCCATCCATCAGTTTGACTGCCAGACCGAGCCTCGTCATGCGCCATTCCATAGTTTCCTCCCTGCTTTTGGCCGTCTGTGCCTCGGCGGCTGTCCTGCCACGGGTTGCCGAGGGCCCGACAGTACAGCTTGCCAACGGCTCCTATCATGGCGTGCACAACTCTCACTATAACCAGGACCTATTCCTGGGTATGCCCTTTGCCAAGCCACCCGTCGGTGACCTTCGCTTCCGCGTGCCGCAGCCTCTCGATACGGCCTGGGATGGCGTGAAGAACGCTACCGAGTATGGCTACCAGTGCATCGGCTACGGCTCGGACCAGTGGGTCCTTGGCAACTACGTCAACGAAGACTGCCTGACCATCAACGTCGTGCGACCTTCGGGCGTCGCCGCTGACGCCAAGCTCCCTGTCGCCGTCTGGATCCACGGAGGCGGTTACTTCCAGGGAGGTGGATCTGATCCTCGCTACAACACATCCTTCCTCGTGCAGGAATCCGTCGACGTCGGCACGCCCATGGTGGCTGTCACGCTCAACTACCGCCTCTCCGTCTGGGGCTTCATCTTCGGCAAGGAGGTCCTGGCTTCGGGACAGACCAACCTCGGCATGCGCGACCAGCGTCTGGCCCTGCAATGGATCCAAGAGAACATCGGCGCCTTCGGTGGCGACGCCTCACGGGTCACCATCTTCGGAGAGTCGGCTGGAGGCAACTCGGTGGGCTCGCAGCTGATCGCGTACGGCGGGCGCGACGACGGCCTCTTCCGCGGCGCCATCTCCCAGTCCGGCGCGCCGTCGGGCCTCAGCCGCATGCCAACCCCGGAGTCGTACCAGCCCTTCTACGACCTCATCGTAAGCAGCGCGGGCTGCGCCGACGCCGCCGACACGCTCGACTGCCTGCGCACCGTGCCGACCGAGACACTCAGCGCCGTCATCAACACGACCGACGTGCTGCAGGCGCCCACCCGCCCCGTGATCGACGGCGACTTCCTCACCGAGCTGGGCACCACGGCGCTCCGGGCGGGCCGCTTCGTGCGCGTGCCGTACCTCATCGGCGCCAACTTTGACGAAGGGGGCGCGTTCGGCGCCCGCGGCGTCGACACCGAGGAGGAGTTCCTGGCCATGGTGCAGCAGACCAACGCCGGCATCACGCGCGAGGACGCCCTCGCCATCGCGCAGCTGTACCCGGACGACCCGGACCAGGGCATCCCCGCGACGCTCAAGGGCCGCCCGGCGCCCGCGCAGCTGCCCACCCTTGGCTACATGTGGAAGCGCAGCGCGGCGTGGGGCGGCGACCCGCCCATGCACGCGCCGCGCCGTATCGCCAGCGAGGAGTTTGCGCGCCACGGCGTCCCCACGTACAGCTACCACTTCAACGTGCTGACCAACGGCGTGCCCTACTACGTCGGCGCGACGCACTTCCAGGAGGTCGCCTTTGTGTTCAACAACACCGCCGGCCAGGGCTACAGCAACGCCGTGGCGGTAAATCCCTTTGCCAACATGCCCGAGACCCTGCCGCGCCTGGCGAGAATGATGGCGCGGATGTGGATCAGCTTCGTGGTGAACCTGGATCCGAACCAAGCTGCCGTTGGTAGGTGTTTCTTTTTCTTCCAGAATTTGTACTCCGGTCCCATCTGCACCGTAGACATTGCTAACACATATCCCGTATAGACCTGCCGGCTCAGTGGCCCGTCTACACCCTAGAGCAGCCACAGAACTACGTCTTTGACGTCAACGTCACCGGCTTGGCATACGTGGAGCCGGACACCTACCGGGCCGCAGGCATCAAGTACATCACCGACCGGTTCGAGACCGTCTTCCAACAGTAGTGCTTGGCGAGAACAACCCGTGAAATGCGCGGGGATGCATCCCGAGTAATTGGTAGAGCTAGACACACGTAATGCAAACCCCCACAATAGAGCTATTGCTAGAGACCAATGTCATCGCACTCGCTTCGGTTGTAGACTGATGGGCGATCTTACGTATCGCTTCCGGGGCAAGAAACCGCCAACCCCCGCATTGCCATACGATAGGAACCCCTTTGTAGACTAATTATAGTTTAAAATAACGTGGTTTATCTCGTGGTCAGAGACTCTTTTTTGAAACCATCCGCCAAGCGACAAACAAACGAGCTTATAACAGGTCAAAGTGAGGAGATACGAGGGGGAATCCGGCAAGTACCATGGCTTCCAGCCAGTCAACCTATGCCAAGCCTCTCCTTTTCCGTTCATGGTTCGGTGGAGCGTGTGTTTCGGGGTCGTAACTCGAAAGGTTAAAATTGGCCCCCCCGGAGCGAGCATTGCTTGCATTGAATACCAGCGCCGCCGCAAGGGCAAATCCCCTTGCAGCTTTATTCTCGAAAAGGGGGATTGTTGTTGAACGAGGTCGAAAGTTTGGCGGTTGTGGTGATTTATAAAACCAGCGACGAGCCAGCGGTAGTCTCGAATTCAAGATTTCCAAGGCACGCTCAATTTACATCTCCCAAACCTTCATTTTCATCCCTTACACAAGTTTTATCTTCGGCAGGCCGATTTGTATATTTTCACTCATAGAGACAAACATCTCCAGCCAATCTTTACATACATAAAACTTGCTTTTGAACAATCTCCCAAAATGAAGTTCACTGCCACCCTCATCACTCTCTCCAGCATCGTCGGCCTCGCCGCCGCCCTACCCCAGAGCAGGGCGCAGGAGCGGGCCGATAGGCAGGCGCTCCAGAACCTTGCCGGCAAGCCTGTCGACCCGAGCCTGAAGAACGGCAGCATCCTGCTAGACAACGGCCAGGGCCGATGCGTGGCCGTGTCCGGACGGGCGGTCTGCTCCGACAGCTCCGGAGGGGACTTGTAAGTTTTGCTTGACGTCCGGCGGTGGAGGTTTGAAGACATTGTGAAGCTAACGGTCTGCATAGCCGCCCCTTGTAAATTGAAACGTCCTCGAGCCAGCATGTTACTATGATTACTTGTGCATATGAACTCGGCTAGCCGTTTTCGGTGCTTTTATCCTTGATACCCAGATAAATAATTGAGTCTTGCATTCGAGTAAAACCACTTCTCCATACTCCATTGCTGGACCTCGCTACGATTCGACAATGAATGTAACCTCGGCACTCAGCTTTGGGTGCAGAGGACAATGTGTAAATCTGTACCCATCCCATAGATTCCAAAATGGAGAAAAACATCACGGCACCCAAGTGGTTGATCAGTGGTGCAGCTCGCTGGCGATCAGCCTACGCCAGTCGTCATTGTATGGTGTCATCTCTTCGAGGTGGTACAGACATGCGGATATTCTAGTGCAATGAATATGTGGCAAAAGTTGCCCTGCCGTGATGCCCTTGTCACCACCTCTCTCTCTCTCACTCTCACTCTCTCTTTCTCTTTCTCTTCAAGGGGTTAATGACAGCACTGCTGCTACAGCTGCAGGCATCTTGAGGTCACCAAAGCATCGCATGGAGGGCATGCCATATTGTGTAATCATCGGTCGAGGTGGTATCTTCTGTAAATTTGGCTATTTCGTTCGATCATGTCCGGGTACCTGTTCACCCCCTGCCTGTCGATCATTTCCACGCGCCATCATTCTTAATACCCCAATAGTAGAGGAGGCCCATGATAACCGTTATACCCAAGACTGAAAGGTAAGACAAACGATGTCAGTGATACGTGCATACACAGTGTGGCAGTAAAAGCAGAAGAAATATGTCGCGGTAGGCAGCCAACTTACCAACTCCGAAGACATCAACCGTTGTGTGTCCTTCGTTCAGGATGCTCTTGGTGACGCCGTACATGTCGGCTAACCTCTTGGCGAGGGTGCTGCCGGCGACCTCGTTCATGTCCGCGGCCACCCTCTTTGCGAGGAGGCCGGCGTCAACAAAGGCGAGAGCGGGCATTGTGGCTGATTGTGGGCGGGCTTGGCGTCCGGGAAGTCCAAAGAAGTGGTGCGGCACGCACACGTATAGTAGAGAGGATGCGTGTGGGGTACTAGAATCGGCCGGGGACGGGGGAGACTTTCGGAACTGGATGTTTGAACAGAATAGAAGCAAATAGATATATATTAGTTGTAGAATGTCTGACCTGCAGCCTTGCAAAGGAATGTCGAGAATGGAAAGTGAAAATGGAACAGAATCTAGAAGACGTCGTCCTGTGCCCGAAGCTGCCAAACACTCAAAAGAAGATATCCTCCTATGGAACGTCTAAACGGGGCCGTCCAGTAAGTTATAACGGGAAAACCTGAGTGGTCCGAAAGACGAAAACCTCCTTTAATTTTTCTACTGCCATTCCCCCTGCCCCTTTGGCTCTGGTCAGGGGCTTGCGACAAGGCCAGGATGTGGGTGCCCGCCAAATTCAGTGGCTCCCTACTGCGAAATGATCCGAATGCCAGTGGATGTGGGCAGAGGTGATGTGATGTAATGTAGAATGCCCAGCGGGCCAAGCACGTGGGAGCTGCGATAGCTGTCTTGGTTCGCCGTTCTTTGTTATCGGCGCAGCGGCAGGTTTTGCTGCGGTCCCCACGGCGAGATAAAAACCAAACGAGATGGTTCGATTCTGCTGCTGTGATCCGTTTCAGCTGAGGCGGGCTGGCGTGTCAGCCCTGTCTGCTTTCGAGGGTCCACCTGCAACCTCCTGTAGCATCTGCTCCATAGCATTGGACGATGCTGATGGGATGTGGGCGGCGGTGAAGGTGTGCGCTGAGTGCTTGGCTGTAATATTCCCGCGTTGCCAAGGTCTGAAACCCATGGAAAAATGGTTGATGATGGGACATGAGTTCGGCACTTTCTAGGGATAGGATGTCTGCACGGACGGCGGCTCAAAAAAAAAAAAAAAAAGGGGGCTCGCTGCCCTCGTTGAAAAAATATCTACCAAAAAGTGTCGCTGTCGCTATTGATCGCTTCTCTGGATTCATGTATATTAGCTGACTGACCTCGTCGTCGACACGGGCAAATCCGCCAAACGCACACAGGCGGCCACCCCTACGCATTGAGGAACTTCTTCCTGTGCCTTGTTTTACCTCTGCTGTAACGTTATGGAGCCAGTTGTTGGAGTATTGTACAAGTCTGCGACAAACACTTACTTTGTACTGCTACGCTCAAAGAGTCTAAAAAAAGAATATCGGCCCGAACATCAGCACATTTGCCGGCCGGCTAAGCCGGAATCATCGCGAGTGGGCCTAACAAAGACTATTGTCAAGGACTATTGTTGCGATTAGACACAAACTCGGGAAATCCTACTGGGTATTGTATCTCAAAATCATTTCACAAAGCTAACCCCCTTCATCTTCGCGAAGCCCTCATCCAGCACATCTGCCACCCTCCTCGCCATGTCCGATTTCCTACCTAGGTAAAACAGCGCCCTGATGCAGTGCTCTACATCCACATCCGTTCCGAGCCCGCTCAGCCGGCCTTCGTTGCCCATCATCAGCACCGCCGCTCGCGAAAAGGCCCTGATTAGGATGATGGTCCACGGCTCCGTCAGTATCGTGCCCTCGTTCACCGCGTGGTGCAGCTCGGGCATTTCGGGGGTTCCGTTGTCGTTTCCATCTCCGTCCAGCGTTGCTGGCGTGGACACCCTCGCCAGGTCCGCCAGCTCGCGGACGCTGCCGGCCCGCATCCCAGCGGCCGTGCCCTCGCGCATCCGCACCTCCGCATCCGAAGCATTCCCTCGACCCCCCTTATCGGCAAACTCGATCAGGTCTGCGAGCATCAGCACGGCCAGGTGCCAGTGTGCCGATATGCACACGAACCAGCTCCGTATTCGCGCCGGCACCTGCGGGTAGTTGCGCACCAGGTCGCGGAAGAATGCCCCGTGCGTCAGGTTCCAATACCTGTGCAGGCCGGTTGCACGTGAGATGGCCTCCTCGACGGTCGCCGGCGACGCGGCCACGCGCTGTAGAAGCACCTTCTGCAGGTGCGACAGGTGTCGGTACAGCAACACCTTGACCGGGGCCGAGCGGGTCACTGCCTCGGCCGCCTCCTGGTAGCTGCAGGGCCACGACAGATTCATCATCGGTTGGGTGATGTTGTCGTCGATGAATGCCTGGACATTCCAGCCGCTAGCGCTGCTTCCGGCGCCGTCGTTTTCCAGTACTCCCTCGTGCTGGCTATCCTCGTCCGTCACCGCGACCGGCCGCTCGTTGATGCTAGCAGATATAGTATCGAACATAACGGCAAGCCAATAAAGCAGCCCAAGCGTGTTCTCGTCATCCCTTGGGAGCGGCTGCCCACTGCTCCCCTACACATTTTGATGCCGTGTACCTAGCGACCAGCCCTTGGACGCCGTCTCGAAGCGGCCCTTCAGTGCCTGCATCCGCCGCACTGCCCGCTCCATGTAGACGGGGGGGCCGTCCTTTTCCATGACATGCTCGATTTCTCGCATCAGCGAGCTCGTATCGAAAGCGCCGCTTCCTTCACCTTCACCCCGTCCAGACCCAGGATCCCAGCCCCGTCCCCGCACGCCGCTGTGTTGCAGGTCCTCCTCATCTTCCTCGTCCCACGGCCTCTGCGCCAGCCCAAAAATCAGCTCCGCGCACGCAACCTTGTACGACTCGAGGTGCGAGACCTCGTCCAGTGCTGCCCGTGCCTGTGCCCAAAAGTGCCGCTGGACGCTTCTGTCGAACTCTTCCCTCACCTCGCCCTCCACATCGTCTTCCACGGCCCCATCCGGCCCCGCGGAGGATGTTGAAGGCGAAGTTGTCGAAAACGACGAAGGGGAGGACGACGACGACGCCTGCTGGAGGAGCAGTGGTCGGGGTCGGTACCTTTTGCGCTGCCTGCTGCTTCCCTGGGCCCACTGCGTCGCAAAGGCCATGATGGCCGAGTTGAGCGCCCTGCTGGCGGCACGATCCTGCGCGGTCGTGGTACGTACCAGGCCCGCCTCACGCGCGGTGCGGTCGAGCTTGACGGTGCGCTGTAGGATGCGATTTGACCAGTTGGGGCCCCACTCCGCCAGGCGGAGAGCTTCTTCCCGCGCCGAGACGCCCTTGTACGGGCACGTGCCCTCGGTCAGCCAGCAGGATAGGTTGTGTTCGAGGACGTCGTGGTAGATCTGCAAGAGATTGGTCGATATGGAGGTCGAGGTGGCCCGCGCCATCATGGTCTGGTCGATGGAGTATCGCGAGAGGGATGTAGTGGTCATGGCTGTCGACGAGGAAGAGCCAAAGTCTGCGGAAGAGGAGGTCGGGGTTTGGTCTTGGTTGTATCGGCGGCGCTTAGTATTGCGTGGCCGGTTGCGAGGGGGGATGACGCCAAAGAAGTCGCCGGACCCCGGCACCGACGAGGAAAAGGATGATAAAGAGGATGTCGATGGGCTAGGCTGATATGATTGCACTCTCATGTCCACAGGCGCGTACTCGGCGAGCTCAGGAATCGGTGGCTGGTAAGACGTCCCCGTCGTCGGGAACATCGGGGTGAAAGGGTCTGCCAGGTTGAAAGGCATGTTGCGTTCCAAAGGCGTGACTGGCTGTGGAGGAAACGGGAGGCTGAGCTCCGGCTGCAGCGCCTGAAAGTCAAACAAGCTGTCCGGCAGAGGCGGCGCCATGACGCTGGCGAGGTTGGGGTCGGGCATCATCACACGGCCCATGCCCATGCCTGCCATTGGGTTTGCGTCAACATGAACTTGGCTACTGCCAGAGCCGCTGCTCTCTGCGTCGTCAACCGGTCCGCGCTTGTGACCCTTTGCCTGTGAAGTCTGCCGAGATGCGGCCTGCAGCGCCAACGATACCTGGATCTGCTGCCGTGCCCAGTTCATTGTGCATGTCTTGCCGGTTCTTCGACAGTATGAGCATTGCTTGGTCTCGGGCGCTGCTTTGTGAGGTGAATGGCAAATTAGCCGATTCGTCACACTTGGATAAGGTAGTAATCATTACCATGAAGCAGAGAAAGGGGCAGTCATCTTACCTTGCAGCCCTCCACCGAGTAGAGTCGCAGCATGCCCGCTCGCATCCACAGGAGCGTCGATTGGAGGGGCGTCGCATGCCCTTTTGGACCTGCGGCACTGGTCGCAAGAGTAATGTTGACGAGGCATCGCACGTCGTAGCAGTCGATGGACTATGGGAGACTTCTTGTAAAGTATTTGATAGGTCGTAAATTAATACAGGTGTTAACGGTTTGAATTTCAGTTGATATCAAAGAAATGTACGTGCCCGTATAGCTGACGAGTCGTAAATCGTATCCATACCGAACATCAGTGACTTGATACGGACGCCATTGTGAAAATGCAAGGGAATGCCAGTGCCCCGGAGCAGGCGAAAGAGAGGTTGTCCCAAGTTTCCCATCTTCCTCCCATCTTTCTCCCATCGAATCGTTCTTCCACCCCGCTTTTTAGGCCTTCTTCTATGGCCTTTAGATGCCGACAACGAAGCAAGGATCTCCTAGATTTGAAGAGTCTTGGCGTCATATAAACTTCATTTGTTAAAATGGAATTCGGTTCGAGAAGGATCAACTTTGGGTGCAGGATACTTCGTCCATGTGAAGGAGAGGCATAGTTGACGCTGTCAGCTAACCCCAAAGATGGTCTAGAAGTAGTACATTGTTGAGCTTAATCTACTTAGTCTCGTTTTTCTCGATCGCATGGGCGATTTCTGCATCGGGAGAATACTATGGAAATAAAAGGGTGGACGGCTGATCTAAACATCGAAACATGAGTTGTGCCACAGGTTTAAGCCGCCAAATGCCATACATTGGGCTAGAAGCCGTGTTTCTTTGAGCATGCCCGTTTCCCTTTCCTTCTATGGATAAACCACAATGGCGGACAGCTACAAATGAGGGAAGTTCAAGCCGTCGTAAAGCCCCAGGATCAGGCAACATTGATTGCCATGTAGCCACGACAAGTACTACGTCAGTAAGATAGAAATGATATGTCACGTTTCAGGCTTATAAATCATAAACTTGTACTTCAAGATGTGGAGCTTTTTGGCCCTACAAGGGTTGCACGCTG
>JARHUK010002871.1:20796-45774 GCA_031001725.1 Pseudopyricularia javanii | reverse complement strand
CTTAATGTGCTACAAAGTACATCGGTGAAGGTGCAATTCGTACCTGCATAAGTGCGGTCTAGAACGTTGTGGTCGGATTGTTGGTATTGAAATAAAAAAAAACGCCACCACCCAGGTGTACTTTTTGCAAACAAAGGGACCTTAAAAAAACATCACCAACCTAACCCAAACAAAAATCAGCTAGCCAACCAACAACTGCTTCTCACGCCACATACGAGCTTACTCCCCTCTTGGCCGCGGCTTGCAGATACGCCACGGGCTGCTTGCTGCACGCCATGCTTTTCTTTGTTTTTTTTCTTTCTCGTCTCTTTTCGGTGCGACCCGACTGCTTCTCAGCTCGTTTAATCCGGTTTGTCGGTTCCCGTCAAATGTCTTAATTTAGAGCGGCTGCACTGCGCTGCGCAGCGCCGCGCCCGTGGGTTCAAGCTTAGCGGATGGCGCCGCCATCTATTCAAAGAAAGAATAAAATGGTCGTCAACCCTTGGGCCTGGGCCCAGGCCTAGTTCATCCCAGCACATTGAATCGAGACAAAAACCTCGTCGGGAGACGCTAAATTCAAGCACTGCTGCTTCAGCAACATTCTAGGCCTCCTTTCCCCTAAATCACCCTGAATTGCAGCCACCGCAACGATCGATTGGGCACACCCTCAAAGCAGCTTCGTTCACCAGTCTAACCAAATGACAAGACTCCAAAAATACTCCCTATGTACCAGCACAAACAACCCAATTTCCCATCAGTCTAAACCAGTCCCAGCATGGATAGACCCATACGCCTCGTGGCATCCAGACGCCTACGCGCAAGAGCCCGCCAGCTGGAACATGCGCGATCGCAGTAGCCATGCATCGGCCGCCGTCTTTCCTGTTGGACTCGCCACCATGGCATGAGCATCGACACCGCCGTCATTGGCAGCGTCTAGTGCCGCTAGTAACGGCTCCTTGCGCCCACCGAACCCTCTCGTCTGTTCCGTCACCGTCTCCTTCCTTGCATCCACTGACGTTTCCTCGCCCTCGTCCGTTGAGTACAGCGACGATGGCGAGGACGGCTCATCCAAGCCGGTCTCTTGTGAGTCCCGCGAGCTGGTTCTCCACAAACGAGCTTCGAGCGGACTTCTGTTCTCACTCAGGGGAGATACTGACGTGGATGATGGCATGCTTTGCGAGTCCGAACCGCATGCGCTGACGGGCGTCGCCTCAAGTTCAAAAGTCGCTGCAGTCTTGACCATGTATGGCACAAAGAACATCAGCGCGTTGTCCAACAACTGTGTCCGTCTTTGTATCGGAGGGATGGCGGGCACCGACGACGCCACACCTGTGTCCTGCCTGCCGGGGCTATCCTTGGCGTGGGGCTGCGTCGGCTCCGTGCAGGTTATGGTAATTTCCGGCTTGGAGACTGCACTCAGGCACGCTGCGGCCTCCCGCGCCGCAATCCGAATGTCTTTACTGAGATCAGTCCTCAAAGAGAGGCCGCTCTCCGGCTTTTTGCTTCGCGATGAATTATCGAGGTAAACCGTGTGTCGGTGTTGCTGTCGTCCTCGCTGCTGCTCTCGCGGGGATGGGAAAGCCGGGGGAGGCGAGAGACCGCATGCCTGAGGTGACAAATCGCCGCCCCAAGTGTCGGATGACACCCGTGGCGACGGCCGACTCGCCTTCCGACCCCGGTATAGTTCCACCGTATCTACCTGCAGCGCATTGAGTCTTGCCTCGACTCTTGCAGCCACCATGTCGTCACGTGCGTCTGCTGCGGCTTCGTGCAGCGCCAGCTTGGACGCCGCCTTTTTGGGGTTCAGGAACAACCCCCAGCTTGCGCGGTGGCCACGACGCTCGGCATACGTGGGCTCCTCTGGCTTGTCTGGGATTCCTAGATCAAACACTGTCGGGCTTATTGACAGAACCGACAGTGGCCTCGCCGACGTTGTTTGGCGCGCAGCAGGAGATACCGGGTAGGCACTCGGAAGATCCACGGGCATGTCGGGCGAAAGCGGCCAGGCCGGTGTGCTGCTTCGGCCGCGGTTCTCGGGCACACGAACCTCTGGTTGCTCTTTTAAAGAGATGAAAGCTTAGCATCTATTCTGATCAGGTTGGTTGCCGAGACAGAGCCCGTATTTGGAGTTGAAGATGGCAGTGGGTGGGGAACTGCCTGGTCACATTTCTGCGGCACCTACCTGGCTGTTTCTTGCCTTTGCCGACCATCAACTTGGGCAGTTGACCCAACCTGTGAAGAGACGACGCTCTGCTCCTGGACTGAACCATGGTTTCGGATGTGGCGTCGGGGGCTCAAGGGGATAGGTACAGGGTATGGTTCGGCAGAGGGATGGCGCGTTGAAAGGTAGGAAGACAAGCAGCCAGCAAACTCTGGTTGCCAGGCGTATATCAGAATCCCTCTCTCAACTTGGATAGGAATATCGACTACTTATCAAAAGCTTTGGGGTCCAAAGATCGGAACAGGGATAAAAATAAACTACAAGAAAAATCGCTATCTGGCTATCAAAAGGTGACTTCCTTGAATCCCAAGAACGCGTCCCCGCAGCGAGTATATCATCAAGTTCATGCATTCTGATCCCGAGGAGGGAAGGTGCTCTGGCCATGCGCCTTGACGGCCTATTCTCATTTGTCCAACGCACATTTGAAGTGACTTTACCATAGGCTGCTCAAACGTGAGCTGGCTGCTGACCCTTGTCGTTGGGCCGCTCAGCTCTTGGAGGCTGTGGTTCTGGTCCTGGAGATCGGGCGGGGGCGGCTGAAAAAAGTGGTGTGAAGGAAGTGGAGGATCCTACTCCAACGCAGCGCCCTACGGAGTATAGTAAGCTTTCGCTGGAGTGAAGAAAAAAAACCGAATTTCAGCCCTCTAGACCCCTGTAGGACCCAATTTCAATGGGATTCATGCATGCACGTTGAGGCTGACTGTTGGGCGTGGGCGCGCGAAAGAAGTGCAAGTCGGTCAGTGGTGCGAAAAACCTAACTGGTCCTTGATCTCGGGTTGGGGAAAGTTATGGGTTGCATTCCTGTCGGAGTGCATGTGGAAGGATTTTAGTTCTGGAGGAGGATCTTTTTTTGCATGTGCAACAAAACCCGAGCCAGCCTGAAAAGGTATGAACTGACGCTATCCAGGCAGTCATCGTAGGACCAAGGTGCCTTGACATGTAGGTACCAATGAGGAAGATGGGCTTTTCTTTTCTTTTCTTTCTTTTTTTGTGAACATCCTTATGTAGGCAGACGTGTAGGCAAGATCAGATTTCATGAGTCACAGCACAAAAGGATTACATTAGTCTTTAGCCCGCATGTGTGCACTTGTCACCGTTGATCGAAAGGATTATGTGCGGTGTGTGTGTGACCTATGTGCCATATATGTACTATTACAGTATCTGACGTGCGCAACTCCCGATCCCATTTGCCCAACACTGCCTTGACTAAAAAGAAACTAGCAACCTTACCCACATCACATCACCTCACCATCTCAGTCTCCGGGGTAAGCAGCGTCCTGGAAGGGCTGTACCTGCTCCCGTGCTCGTCGCCGATCTTGTCAAGCCCAGGGCAGACGACAACGATGTCACCCCCAACTTCGGCCACCGACGGACCAACACCACCAGATGCGTCCCACCGCAGCCGGAACTCGCCCGGCTGCGACACCAGCATGTAGCCGAACCGCGCGGCCTCCATGACGAGGTCGTACAGCTGCTTCTCCTGCTGCCGGCGCCGGTGCTCCATCCCCCCGCCGCCGGGCCCGAGGTCGACAAAAGACGCCAGCAGCGGGTCCAGGGCTGCGACGAGCTCCTGGGCCCTGGGCCCCGTCACGGCCTCGGTTGGCATCAGGGGCGTGCGCTCGCTGCGGTTCGGGTTGATGAGGAAGGTGGATATCTGGCGCCAGCGGGCAAAGGCGACAGAGACGGCTATTTTTTTTTTTTGCGTCGTACAGTCAGTTAACAAGAACACTGAAGAATGAATCACTAAGAAAACACATAGCGCGGACGTGATGCGTTTTACACGGCCCTACAATCAGAAAAAAAAAAGAAAAAAAGAGAAGAAATCAGTGTGGACAGGACAAACCTTTTGCGCTACCCCTATCCCTCTCAGTCGGGGCAACCTCGCGCATAAAAGCTGACATGGACACAGGCAGCAGCGAGTGCCGCGACGCGGAGCTCAGCACGACTCCCGCCGTGACGGCGCGCATGACGACGTGCCTCAGCGCGGTGGCCCTCCCGCGCGGGCTGGCGGCGAGCATGACGAGCCTGCCGAGCGGCATGGCCGCGTCGCCGCCCAGGCCGAGGTCGTACAGGGCGCGGTGCAGCGCTGCCTGGTCGACGGGCACCGCCTCGGCGTGGTAGCACTCGGCGACGTGCCGCTTCACCAGGCGCGCCAGGCTCCGCAGCTCCGCGGCGACCACCTCGTCCGGCAGCGGCGCGGGCAGGATCTGGTCCAGGCGGAAGGGGTCGGGCGTCGTCGTGACCGCCGCCGCCGCAGCAGCTGACATGTGACTTGCGGGGTCTTTGGGGTCGCTCGTGTTTCCCAACATGTACTGCGTCTCCTCCGGGACGCCGCGGGTGCCCCTCCGACGGAGGAGCCATATCGCCGTTATGGCGCCGATGGCGATGCCCGCGATGATGCAGCCGATGGCGATTCCGGCTACGGCGCCGCTGCCGAGGCCACCACCGCCGCCGTCATTCGCGCCTGGGCCGCCCGGCTGGTTCGCCGGCGGTGCGGTGGCAGACAGGCCGAGGGAGCTGCTATCAAGGGAACGCGTCACGGTCTCGACCACGGTGGCGCTGGTAGAGGGGGTAGTGGTGACGACAATAGGGGTCGGTTCCACAATCAACGTCTCCGTCGAGCCCTGTGGCGATCTTGGGTCTAGAAGTTCCATTGCTGCGGGCGGGGAGGAGGGGGAAATGGCGAGGAAAGAAACGAGCTTGTCCAAGTGTTGGCCCAGCACGACCGAGTGATAAAAACAAAAAAAAAAAAAAAAAAACAAGCGAGATCAAGTCGCCATACAACAGTTACTCGGCGTGAATATAGTCGATCATTCTCCAGTGGTCACGAATTTGCGACGGGAGCGGGAACCAATCCAAGGCTGCAGCTGACGACAGGACCTTGAGTTTGCGGAATAGTAAGCACAAACGACGAGAAGGGCAGCACACGTGCAGATCAAGACGAGAAAAGGATGACCGGGAAAATAAAGAGTGGTTGACGACCCAAAGGAGTCAATCAAAAGAATCTTCCGAGGTCGTTCCCACTCTTTGTTTAGGCAGCACAGCACAGCACAGCATCAACACACAGCCTTGCCAGCAACCAACCAACCTTGGGCGGGATGCCAATCTCTTCGAAATCGTCCCAAAATAAGCTCATCAACCAGGCTTTTTTTTGGGCTGCACAGACGGAAGCGATCATTGCCAACAACGGGGATTTTTCTTGTTTCCCATAGGTCGCGATAGGCGGGCGGGCGGCCACCACTGCGTTTGGTTGTATGGCGCAGCAAAATAGCGGCATCGGGCTGCGACACAAAGACGCACAAAAATTTGGTTGGGAGTTGGTGATGTTTCTCAAAATAGGCTGGGGTTGCAGGAGGCTTTGCCAGATGCAGGTGACGGCCAAAGGGCAACTTCCTCTCTGGGAAGTGGGCACAGCTTTTGCACAGCCACGACTCGATGAGTTGCAGTGGAGCTTGACCCACTCCCATTTTCAGTCGTTTGGTAATTAGTTAATCAAAAGAAAAGAAAGACAAAACTTCAGCCCTCGGTCAACATGTTCCCTTTGAAGATGTGAAATCCGGTGACCGCCCATCCAGCTGCTCACCGGCGTGGACCTGTGCCCATGTGGAGAGTAACATGGAGAGAGATCGAGACTGATATTGCGCCCCAAGATCCAGGCTTGCCATTGCCCAACCGTCCCATCAACCTGAAACATAGCCCATCACTTGGCTGGACCGAGATCTCCCTTCCATACTACCACACAAAACCTGTCGGCCGTTATGACAGGCGGATCCCGCTCATCCTATGTTGCGGCATAATTAATAGTCAAACTCCAGATGTCATTGCAAGTTTTTATGCTTAAAGATTTTAGGAATTAAGAACGGACAAACGGGGCACGGAACAGATGTCAATTGCGGGGCCAACCGTGCGTCGGGAACGTATCACCAACCACATTGTCAGACACTCAAACTTGAATGTGTTAAAATGGTCAAGTCAAGATGAAATGGCCAAAACCCTTCACATAAGCAAACGGTGGGAACAAATCTTTAAATCAATCAGTCAAATCTGAATTGTATTATCTCCAGCCAATCTCCCCAGATTCCATGCCTATTGCCCGCCGCACCGCTCACAGTACCTCTGTATAGGCTGTAAGGCGGCTGTTTTATCGACTATGATGTTAGGACAGAGGGAAAAAGCGAGCAAATAAAAATAAGGTCCAACAACGTGAAGTCAAAAAAGAACAAAGGAAATCCCGACACCCGATTCTTCGAGGTGACGATCTTGTAAAGGTCCCGTGATAGTCGATGCATAAACCCATGCGTCAAAAGGTAGAAAAAAAAGAAAGCACCCATCATTATAAGAAACGTTGCCGGCAGGGCTCAACTCGTGTCTCATCCCCGCAAATTTCTTCTGGCTCTATCCCCTTTTGTTTCTCCCGAAAAGCAGTCTACCCAGTAAACTCCGTTTTGAAGAAAAACCCAAAGGAGACGAAAGAAAGAAGAAAGGCTGAGATGTCGACGTGCCAAGAAAAGAAGCGGAAGAGATGCTGCGCCAAGTGACGAGTCGCTAACCCAGAAGCCAGAGCCAAAAGGAGGCCCCGGGATCAAGATATCTCGTCATATGGGGTCTTGAGGGCGATGTGTAAAGAACCGATTGAGTTTTCAAGTCGATCAAGCTCTTTACAGGACAAGACCCTTCTGAGTCCTGGCGATGCCGCCGATCTGGCTGACAACTCCGGGCTGGATGAACTGGCCGAGGTTGATCTGCTGGAGACCGGGCTGGAGCAGACCCAGCTGGAAGGGCTGGATGGCGAAGCTCTGCAGGTTGAAGTTGTTGAACACGCCCAGGGCGGCGACCTGGTTGAAGACGTGCATCTGCGAGAGCAGGATCAAGCTGTTGAGGTCGAACTGCTGCTGGGCGAACAGGCCCTGGAAGGCGTTCAGGTTCAGGCCGTTGTTGATGGCAAGGGCGTGGAGGTTGTTGAACTGGAACTGGTTCAGGACGTTCAGGTAGGCCAGGTCGGTGTTGACAAAGTTGAAGTTGTTGAAGCCGGCAAGGTCGAAGGCGAAAGCGCGGGTCTGGAGCTCGGCAGCGGGCTCAGTCGCAGTGCTAGCCGTGGGGGCAGCAGAGGCGAAAGCGGCAAGGGCGCCAACGATGATGGTGGAGAACTGCATTTTGATGGTGGGTTTGGGGGGTTTTTGTTGGAGTGTTTTAAAAGACCGTTGGTGTGGAGATTAAATGTAGTGTAAGACTAAAGAGCACAGCTCAATTATGTTTGTTCAAGAAGTTGGATTATTGAAGGAGTGAAGCGAACAAAGAGCACAGCTGTGAGGGAGTAATGGTTAGCTACTGATCCGTAGAGATTGTTCCGATCGTTGGGATGATCTGATGTTTTGGGGGGTTGTATTGGAGATCCCAAGGGATTGGATCTACTCACCTCTGAAGAGAATGACTGTATGAGATTAGACTGAAAGATGTGAGAGTGGGATGAGGAGAAGAGAGAAAATGGGAGTTGATGGGCCAGAACTCCTCTTGCTTATATACAAGTGGGAGTGCCAAGATGGCACAGGTCTTTGGTCGGCGATGTAGCCTACTCCCGCCCCCCTGCCTAGGACTTGAGTAGCAGTCAGTTGGAAGCATGAGGCAGAGGCTGGTCGCCAAGATCTCAAAGCTCCGTACGATGTCGCCCGGAAGGCCAGGAAAAAATCGCCCTGGGGGTAGTATGTCAGGGTGGGGACATATCATATCAGAACGGGGTCGGACAAAACAAATGATACCAGGACCTGGCCATGAAGTTACCAGGCTGAGGGAGGGAAACATTGTCCCCGTTTCTTCTCTACGTAACATCAAGAGGCGCTTGACAGTCTAGATCATGGCGACGGGCGTAGGAAGGCCGTCTGTGGTGTACGGGGTTCGTGATGACCGGCCGGGAGGCGCGCCGGCTGTGATGGACGAGCAAGAAGAAACAAATATGACAAAAGTGTGTCTTGGCATGGCGTTCATGCCTTGTTTGCCTGCCTCAAGGTCGGGAGCAGCCAACGGCGTGGCCTCGTTCACAGTCGACAGGGAGGTCTGCGTGCCCGTGGCAGACAGGGGAGGCCACGCACGGGTGTCAGTATGGCCGAAGGGGGTCGTGAGATTGTCCAGCAGGGGTCAATGTTCGTAGTACCCACTTGAGACGAATAACCTTATAGTTAACGTGGAATGCAGGGACTGGGTCGGAGGGCGGTCTGATGTTGGCAAAGGCGTGCTCACGGAAGTACGGCGCTTTAGCCAAGCCCTACGGGTTGTCTTGATCAGATGGCCACCTGCGTTGAGAGGGTTCCCTGATCGACGCCGAGAGTACCGGTGCGTTTCGCAGCGTTTCGCTGGTAACTGGACCCCATGCCCGCAGAATCATCTATTATCCGGTATTTTTGAAGGGAATAATGCCCTTTTTGCCTAGCGCGAACCACATGGTGACCAGGAAACATGTCGAGTGTTGCAGTCTCTACGAGCATTTCCATCCTGTGCTTTCAGTAGGCCGGCCAGGTCTAGAGGGCATGGTCCGGGCGGCGAAATGTTGTGATGTTTTGTTTGCCGCCCAAAAAAGAAAATGTGCTGCCGGAAAGGGGACTAACTACTCCACAGCCAAGGCTGCTCCGGAGACAGACTCTTCCCAGTATCCTTGATCATTCCGTCCTGTATCCGATCCGGAGCAGTTGTGGTGCCGACGGATTGGATCTTTGGTGGCGCGGACCCGATGTTAGATCGATGCCAGAGGCCGCAGTTGCTTTGTTTTCGGTCCGCGTAAGAGACAGGCCCATGTCCTGTCCCATATACCGAGTACCAGAGAAATGCTTCGTGGTAGCAACCATTGTAGCAGACCAGACGGACACCTTAGCTTAGCAATCGCAACACATGGGACGGATCTAGCAGGCGTCTGAAGAGCATTGTATGATTGGGGCCGGCCCATACTGTACTTGGCGGCTCCCTGAATGGACGCCGTGTGGGGAGAAACGGGGACAGGGTGTTCAGGGGCGCCATGGCAGGCTCCCCGTTGGCTGTTCGTCCCGTCGTCGCCCTTGTCGATGGGCGTTTGGATGGGGATGAATGAGGGCCATGTGGAATTAATTGGACGGATGCGGTCCCCACTACGGAAAATTGATTGAGCCACGTACCTCCCTGTCGCCCCACAGGGAGCTACTTTTTAGACGACCAGCGCCCCCAAAACGGCGTGCCGCCGCTCCACCATCTCTACTATAGTGCTTCTCACGCAAGGGGCAACCCGGGATCTCCATTTCCAATCCATCCCTTGTCGCAGGCCTGGCTTGGCTGGTAAGAGGAAGCTGGCACGGCATTGTCAACAATCCAATCGTCTTTTCTTGGCTTCTCGATACTTGATAATGGCACTATAACAACCATCTACTATGATGAATGAATCCATGGACAGACAGTACGGCACAAGGCAGCAAAGCATGGCATCCAATGTTTTTTTTTGGCTGTTTTCTTTTCCAAATTATACAGTCGTACGGATCCAAGTCCCCCCCGCAGGCAACATGCTTATCCGCGCCACCGCCTCTTGCCCAGACTTAAATCGCAAGTTGACAATTGCTTGTTCCGCTTCAGACATCTGCGCCAATATACTACAGTACATAGGTATTCTAGCTACTCTATACCTCTACATAATTAGCCATGTATGTCTTGTCCGTGTGCCAAAAGTCTCAAGACAATGCTAACCCTTGCAGCCCGTTGAGGGGGATTTTGTTTCTCGTTGCACAACCGTCCCTCTTTTCCCCATGGCGCCTCAATCCACATCCCGTTGAAAACGGTCCCCCTTCCCGATCAAAAATAGAGTTGGCCATCAAAGGTGGCTCTATCATCTGAAGTCGAAACGCGCTAGGACAAACTTGATTCGACGTGGTATGGAAAATGGAAAGCCCATCTCTATCCAAACGTCCACCTGGGAGATGCCGAGATGTGACCATGCCATCCAACCATCGAGAAGGTTGCCGCCGCAGTATCCAAAATAAGCATGATCTGGTTCTAATTATTGAGTACTATAGTACTCAGTCAAAAGTTTACTGCCAATGCCGGGATCATGACTACAACTCATGTCGTACTTATCAAAAGCCTCCTGTCAAACCCTTTCCCGTTCATTTGCCTCCCTCATTCCCATGCCATGTAAGTGCCCAGGTAGGCTGGCAAGAACACCAACGGAATACCTACAATACAACCTCGTCGCCCCCATTCGGGCAACCATCATCCGTCTTGGCTGTGGGCCTTGTTTGTGAGTCCGTCCCGGTCAACAAATATGGTAAACAAATGCCATTGTCGACCAGAGCTATAGAATGTCTTGGCTAAGTCCGTGGGTAGCGGACTGCCAAGCTCGCCTAGCTCCAACTGCCCTAGCAAAAACATCTCATTCTCGAATGCATCACGTGGAGAGAAGGAAAAAACGGAAAGAAAAGAAAATTTTCAATTGGCCCCCTCCTCCCCCTTGCCGGAAGAGAAGTAGAATATGGACAAGGGGAATGTTTCTATGAGGGAGACGCGCGGCGCCCAGAGATAATCCCGCCGTCTGTGACCATGCCATTATCGTCCCAACCTGGACCCCCCACACACACAGAAACCGCGGTCTACTCCTGGGCATCCTCCTCCGCACGCTCCTCCTGGGCATCCTCCTCTGCACGCTCTTCCTCCTCCTCCCTATCGGCCTCAGGCTCGGCAGTTGCTGTCTCCGCCGCCGCGGTGCTGGTCCGGGTCTGGCGCGCCCGCTGGTTGGCAGCGGCGGTGGTTGTGCTCTGAACCACGCCGGCGATGTCGCAGATCTGCGACCTCTTGATGTTGACGCTGCGGCGCGTGGGGTTGGCATCTAGCTTCTGTTGACGTCCATAACGTTCACCGGTTAGTAATCATGTATAGCTAGAAAGCTGGGTTTTGAGATAAAGAAAAAAAATAAGAAGCAGAAATAAAGCACAAGGGTTTTCGGAAAAGAGAGTCCTTACAGCCATGGCCTGGTCTACTGCCCGCTTGAAGCCAGCAAAGTTGACGATCCCGCCCCTGTTGAGGCCTCTGATGCCACCGACGCCGCCGAAGCCACGGTTGAAGACCCCCTGAAGGTCGACGCCGTTGATCAGCCCGAGCCTGTTGAGCTGGTTGAGCTGGTCGAGCTGGAACAGAAGCTGGAGCTGCTGGTTGGCGCCCAGACCCTGGATGACGTTGCCGTTGAAGAACTGGCCCACGCAGAGCTGGTTCATCAGCAGGCCGATGGCGTTGATGACATCGTTGCGGTTGCCCAGGTTGAGGTTGCCCAGGTTCACGCCACCCAGGTTGACGCCGGCGCGGCCGGCGCGGTTGAGCTGGTTGAGCAGGTCCTGCAGGTCCAGCGTGGCCGTGCTAGCGGCCGCGGTGCTTGTTGAGGTCGTTGTGGCCGCCTCCGTGGCTGCCGGGGCCGTCGTGTTGGCCGCCGGGGCCGTGCTGTTCTGGGCCTGAACCGAGGCCAGGCCAGCGAAGAGAAAGACGATGGTGCTGAAGAACTTCATGGTGAAAATGGTATTAAATATAGGAGAGCGCAGCTAGACGGTGCCCATTGGATGTTAGTTGGTGTTCACAAAGGTGATAGCTTCGCAAACGCCACCAATGGACTCTTACCTCTATCAAGAATAGAAATGAACAAAAGGGGGTATTGAAAAGAATGTTAGAACACAAAGACTGTAGCTTGGAGGATGGTGAGAGAAACCAAACAGATGGAAAGAACCGGCTGAGCAGGTTGCTCATATATTACTCGAGAAAAGCTACGGACCAGCAGTACACACGCAGTAGATGCCCTGAACAAGGGTTCGCACCACACCAGGGCACATATCAGGGCACACATATCAGAGGACCGTTCACGACATGAGGTTTCATCAAGCCCTTGAAGAGAATCGCCACGAGACTGCCCAGAAGATGCCCAAACTTAGACCGGCCCATCGTGACGATACCGCGCATATCCCATTGGACACAACCGCCATGTAAGTCCGGGCAGCCACCCAGTACGTGCCGTATTTCCAGACCGAACACTCAGGGTAACACTTAACGCCACCTTCTTAATCCTCCCCCTGATCGCCATGATGATACCAACGGCAAAAACACAGGCAGAGAGGGATGGATGGGTTTCTCAGCCCTGGCCAATCGTGCTGCACGGGTGTCTTGGCCCGGGTATGTGGGGTTGAAGACGATGTAATTAAGCAAAAATTCAAGTCTATCTGGTCCCATCTTCCTGCAGCCACCCTGGACCGTAATGTTCAGAATGCCACGAGTTTCAAATGACTGGAGAGTCGGCCATATGAGTGTTGGTAAGCATCTTGGTACGGGGTCAATGGACGACCAAGCTGTTGTAATGTTGTATCTTGACCCCAAGACCCCCTGTTCATCCCCGAATTCTCCAATCGAGAGCGATTTTACGCCTCGGGGGCCGGTCTCAAACCTTGCCGGGCTCAAAACATCGTGGCCGTAGGCTGGCACATACAAGACATGATCATGTCGTTGTTTGTGAACAGTGCCCTGTAGAAGTCGCCAGTAGCCGCTGCTAACGCCGAGCCCATACATGTCGTTTTGTTTCTCATCCCAGATATCCACACTGTCATGCTCCATCCGTGAACCAGCCACCCGGCGAAACTGGAAAGTGCTTGCAAATGGGTTTCAACTCCCACTAGCATGGAATTTGCCATGCCCATGACAAACACATTAAGCTTAGGCAGTCCAGGGTTGCCATGGATTGCACATCCGTAACGACCGCACTGAACAAACATGTTTTGGGCGATGCTGGTGGGCACCGAGGCACTGACATGGAAGTGTTTGAGTATCGACTGCCACTCTCATGATCCCCACTGCAGAATGTACCCGAGTGGCTACAGCGATGCCCAAGATCGCAAAAAACCATCATACTAACTGTTCCGGCAAGTGGTTTTTGTTCTCTTGAATCCTATTTACAGGAGTGGAATGCTGCTGTCGTATTGGAGGGTCTCAAGCCTCTGGCCGCCCCAAAACGTGCGTGCTCTGTGGTATTCACATTCAGGTCGACCACATCTTTGACTCCATGACAACCGATGAGCCCAATCGTTGACAGCATCTTCGATGCCTTTTTGTCCATGATATGTAATTCTGGTCCATGGTGAATAGTGTATAGTTGAGTGCGTGTATGCGCTCTGATGCTCCTCTTGTTTAGGTATTGTGCAATACCAGCCTGCTCGGCCATCTTGTTGTCATGTTTTTGCGTCGTTCGGTGACGGCGGTTGTTTCCTCGCAAAGCCTAGGAGCTCCCCGACCTTGCCCCCCGGTTTTGGTATGGGGCAAGCCCGCCCGGTCCCGGTCCCGGCCTCCGATTCCGACTCCGAGGACGACTCGATGGGGCTGCTCATGGCGTCGAACCGCACCACGCCGTCCTTGACCTCCGGATCCAGGGGCTTCCTCCGCCGCCTTAACGTCCTCCCGTTGGCGTCAATCATGGTCTCCATGTCGCTGTCGGCGAACACCCTGCGCGGCGCCGGGCACGGCAGCACGTGTGGCAGGGCCACGACGAAGAAGCTCGCGACTACCGTCGTTGCGAAGAGCGACGAGGTCATCCGCGACCGCGGGTGAAGATGTGGTGGCGCCATGGTCGGGTGGCTAAGTTTGATGCCGACGCGGTTTGAGCCCCGCGGCGAGTGTGCGCTGCTGCAGGTACGATGCCTGGGGGTTTCGTGGTTTCTATACAAGGTAGGGTAGCTTTGTGCTTTTCGTGCCGCGTTAGCTGCTGCGCCGGTGGGTGCCGTTGAGAATGAGAGACAGCCCAGATTGCACAGTACCCTCTTCGACCATTAATCTCGTCTCGATCGTCACATCGTCAGCTAGGGGCTGCGTTGGGTTGCGTACCGAAACCCGATTCGAGATCGTTGAAGATAAAAATCATGCCAATTGAATTGAATATTCCAATTGGCGAACGGTGATTGGGCGAAGCTCCTCCCGAGGTCAGCCTCAGCTCAAGCTACGGTACGGAGGTACGCAGCCACAATTTGACATGCTTGTTTAGCCACACATTAGATCATAGTGGATGGATCCCCGGTATTTTTGCTCGGTGGCACAAGATAACCGTTATCGGTACCACTCAACCCTTGGGAGACCTTGCGAACGGCGCAGCTGAGAAGGTATCCGTTTCATGAACATTGGTCGCGATTGCTATACACTTTTCGCCGCGCGCCTACACCACGCGCACACCCATCGCGACAGTGTCTTGCCCCAGTCATGGAATGACATGCCTCTTTAGACACGCAAAACAGATCTCCACAAAGGCCACCGCCCATCGCGGCGCACCCTATTTCCCACCATGAGCGACCTCGACGAGTACGTGCAACCGACCCGTTCCGACTAGTTTTCCAAGCGTCCCGCCCTCATTATGCCTGGGAAACACCGCAACTAACGAGATTTCTCATGTCGCAGGGCGATCGCGCAGCTCCGCGCCTGTCGCCCGATACCAGAGCCTCAGGTGCGCGAGCTCTGCTTGAAGGCGCGCGAGATCCTGCTCGAGGAGGGAAACGTTGTAACAGTCACCGCCCCGGTCACAATATGTGGCGATATTCACGGCCAGTTCCATGACCTCATGGAACTCTTCCGAGTCGGTGGCGACGTCCCTGATACCAACTATCTTTTCATGGGTGGGTGAGCCCCCCGCAGGGATTTACATCAGTCGTTGCGTTGGAGCAGGCGCGTGACTGCTATGCGGGGCAGCATGCTAATTGTCCCCATTCCTACAGGCGATTTCGTCGACCGCGGCTTCTACTCTCTCGAGTCCTTCCTTCTGCTCCTCTGCCTCAAAGTCCGGTACCCGGATCGGATGACGCTGATCCGCGGTAATCACGAATCGCGACAAATAACGACGGTTTACGGATTTTACGACGAGTGTCTCCGAAAGTACGGTAGCGCTAACGTATGGCGGTATTGCTGCGATGTGTTCGACTACCTGGCGCTGGGAGCCATCGTCCTTGGCGCGTCCAACACCCTCGGTCCGTCTGTGGATTCAATATCACCAGAAGACTATGCCGAGCAGGAATTTGAGGTCGAGGTCTGCAGCAACACCGGGGACGTCGTCCAGCGCTTTTCCCGTCAGCCGCGTGAGAACATGATAGGTTCGCAGGGCAGCAGCAACGGAGGCTCATCGCCAGCCCCAGGCGGCGGCGCAAGGTCTTCTGTGGGACCCATGACTGGACCTCCAGGCAGTGGCGCGTCCGGGGCATCTGGGGGTTCAATGGGCAACCCAGCAGGTGCGGTGTTTTGCGTGCACGGGGGACTAAGTCCGCTTGTGGACTCAATCGATAAGATCAGATTGTTAGACCGCAAGCAGGAGGTACCTCACGATGGCGCAATGTGTGATTTACTGTGGTCCGACCCGGACGACATTGCAGGCTGGGGCTTGTCACCGCGCGGAGCAGGGTTCCTCTTTGGACCTGACGCGACCAAGGAGTTCAACTACAAGAACGACCTGAGCCTGATTGCACGAGCGCATCAGCTCGTCATGGAGGGCTTCAAGGAAATGTTTGACGCCAGCATCGTGACCGTTTGGTCGGCGCCCAACTACTGCTACCGCTGCGGCAACGTCGCGGCCTTGCTCGAGCTTACTGAGGACGAGTCGGGTCTCGGGGTGTTTTCCCGCAGCAACGGCGAGGTCGGCCGCAGCGATGGCGGCGTCGTGCGCAACTCAGGCGAGGATGCCGCCAAGGAGGCAGCCGCAAACCGGCGGCTCGGCCCCGCCCGGAGATACCGCGTCTTTCTGGCCGCTCCTCAGGACTCCCGTGGTATGCCGGCCAAGAAGCCTGTGGCGGATTATTTTCTCTAGGGTTGCTTTTCTTGCGTGGTTCGGCGGGCATGTACTTTTTGTTTCACCATTCGGCAGGCAACATGGGTTGATAACGGTCCTGGACGAGCTAATCCAGGAGCTAGCATGGAGGCTTGATGGGGGCGCTCGTTGTGACTTTGTAATTTTTTTGATGATATTCTGCACCATGATGGGAGCCTTGGCGTTATCGATCTCTTTTATTTTTCCTCAATCGGAGAACTAAATCGTTTCCACGAAACGGAAATATCTCTCGAGACGAGAGCATCCATCTTGTCACGGTTGATGCACACACGGTAGGCCGTGAGCGGGTCACTAGAGCAATTTGATCAGAGCATATGGACTAGAACCAAAAAGCCTACAACGTATCCTGTGGACTCAGACGGCCAGATAGTGTGTCGCCTGTATAATATATTGAACCGAATAGAACTCTATTTGACGGTGTGAAACCATCTTTGGCACTTGGGTATCACCTTCAGTCAGCACCTGAGCTGTTGTGCACATGTTCCTCGTACGTAGATACGTATTCAGATCCAGAATCCTAATCGAGACAGAAAGAAAATAAATGTTCTGTTGCCTAGAAATATGTTCGATGGAAATCCAAGCTACAGAGTTGTAGAGAGAAAAATAGTTCGAAAATTTGCTATCCATTACAACATACACCATCCTGCTAGTATATTAGCCATGTAGAACTTGCACCCAACAGCCAAAAAGTCCCGTTGATCTGAGTCCTAGACAGAAAATTATCACTCCAAGAATTGCTGCAAGTCTTGGTGTTTTAGGTGCTGTATTACTCGCCCAGGGCTGTCGAAAACCAGAATGAACATGCTTCTTCTGCCGAGTAAAACAGTTGCCGATCGTTGACATACAGCCAAGGAACCGCAGTTCAGGCGACTAGCCACGTCGTCTGGCAGGTCCCAGTTTGAACCTGTTCGGATTAGGCACCCAGTCATCGACCTCATCAGCGTCAGCAGATGCCTGAGGCTGGCTGGACTCCCTGAGCCTGTAGACGTTCCTCAGCAACGAGATCCCGTATACTTGCTCGAGCTTGTCGACGATGTGGGCCCTGTCGCCATAATCGTCGCGGCTCGGTATTCCAGCAAGCCGCCTGATGCCGGCGTGGCGCAGGCCCAACGCCCGGGCGACCACGACGGCGTCACCAAACCATTGTGCCATGGCGCCCTCCTGCAGCAGGATCGCGCGGACCTCCCCGCTCGCGAGCAGCCTGCTGACGTCGCTCAGCTCATTGTAGCACCCCGTCTCGCTGATGACCACGGGGACGGCCTGGCTCTCCTTCCGGTGCGCATCCTGCGTCTTGTCGACGCCGCTACCGAGGCGCTGCTCGGCTTGCTGGCAGCTGATGGCTATTGTTTCGAGGATCGAAAGCGTTTTCTTTGCCAGGGTGCGGAGGTGCTCGTTTTCGCTATTGGTGAGACGGCAGGTTGGGACTCGTAGGTTTGGGATTGTCGAATTTCCTGTCATCCTATCAATGACTTTGGTTGAAGCTTACGTTTAACAGTTTGAATCCAGGACAGTTATTGACCCGATTGTTGGCGATGAAGGCGCAAAGTTGTAGACAAGATTTCAACGCGGACAAATAGGTGTATTGGAGACAAGATAAAAAGGCTTTCCAGAAGTAAGCAACGGGAAACAACTTTGAAAGGGATCAAGCAACTGAACAAGCTCATCCCGCAATATGATTCTTCTGATAGTAATCTGCTCATATTGGATATTTTGATGTTTTCGTCTTTTGGTTTCGTTTACCTGGTATAAAGGGCGGATCCCTTGGAACCCTTGCCGCGTTGCTCGGTATGCGCGCAATGCATTCCAGTCGAGCAAGTAAGCAAATTTAATCAATACCGTTTCTCGTTGGATTACAATCAAAGACAATTAATATGATTCATTGTTAGTTGGAGCTGAAATACCAGTTGACTGGGGGAGAGAAGGCTCCGAGGCACCCATGCACTTTCAACATAACAATAAAGAAAAAAAGACCCGACAAAGTTCCCTCGGAATAAAGCCGTTTGCGGTCTGCACTCCCTTGATACCTACCAGGGAGTAACTCAAGCACTGGAAAGACAAAAAAGTTTCGATCAAAAGCAGTATAATTCGACAAGGCCGGCTAGGATCAACAACGCGGGAGAAATAGCCAAACTTACCAGTCGAACTGAGCCTGGATATTAAAGGACGACAACAGAATTCGATGTGCCTTCTTGTCCGCAGCGCTAAGCTTCTCTCGGTCGTCGTCCGACTTGGACTCCTGAAAGGCTCTGCTGGCGTTGTCAATCTCCTCGTGGAACACACTGAACACCTTGGCCGCATGCTTCACCGCCGCCGTTCTACGGCACGGAGGGCAGCAATTCGGCAGCTGCTCAGTCGAGCCTATGACGTCCGGTAGCATAAGCACCGACTCCTCGTGCAAGACTCGGGGCTTCACGGCGTGTCCGCATTCTTCGTACTCGAGGCACATGCGGCATGTTGGGCACCTCAGCCTCATCTCCAGAGCCATCTCAATACAGTCTTTGCAGAAGACATGTCCGCACTAGAAGCACAAGTTTTCGTGTTAGCCTGGTTTTTATCAAAATGGGTGAGGGTCGGGGGTTAGAAGGGGGATTGCTTACAGGTACAATTGCCATTGATTTGGCGTCGTCGTTCTTCTCCGCCCGGTAGTAACATAGATCCTGACATATGGCGCATTCGGCTGACTGCCGTCTCTCAGGAACTTTCAAGAGTACAAGGCGTGGGAATTGGATATAGTTTCCCAAGTCAGCATCCATTTTCCGATAGATAGTATGGTAGAGGAATTGCACTGCAGTTCTTAGCCACCAGACTGAGACTGGTTGTTGTGTCTATGCCGATGTCTATGCGTACGTGATGCTCCTTGTTGATCCTTTCCGGCGGATGAGTAACAATCAGTTGGAACATTTCCCGAGTGTTACATATAGCACAAGGAAGGAAGCGCTGCGAATTTAAATGGATGAGTTTTAGCAGCTTCACCTTTGTCGCCAGCGAAAAAAAATGCTTGTTGGACTCCTTTGTTCTGGGTACCAAACAAAAGCGCACATCGGCCTGTATGTTGGCACCATTGTCCAAGCCCCCAGTACGGCAGGAATAGTCTTTGGGATGAACACAAAAGAACCATCAAAGACTCAAACTCGGACTGTCAAAGGGAATACGCTATCGGACTTGGGACTCCCTGTTATCGGTTATCGATCTCCGTTTCCCGAAATCCCTTAGGACACAACATTTTGACTGATTTAGTATGATATACAAAGAGCGAGGCCGGATGCGAATCTAGCCCTATCATGACTTCTCTTGGGCTGCCTGCTCCTTCTCCCTCTCTGCACGCTCGTGCTCGATTATTTGCTTGCTCCAACTGCAAAAAAAGACGGTCAGCAGTCGGCTTAGGCGCAGGATTCCAACCAGGGCAGGAAAAAGAACCTACTGTCTGCTTGGGAAGTACATATCCTTGGTGGGCATGCGTGGCCTCCATTCTTTCTCGGCACTGATCTTCCAGAGCATAGCAGTCACTCCAAAGATTGCCACCAGGCTTATCGCCGTGTTGCGCTTCCAGTTAGGAGGGTTGGCATACCAGCCACCGGCAGGTGACCAGACATGCTTGGGGTATCTGCACGAGACATATATCAGGACCAGTTCGGCTGTAGTCGGCGTCGAGGAGTCGGCATGGAAAGTGGTGCGTTTCGAAAGACGTCGGTTGACTTACTTGACACGAGGACCGCCACCCTAAAAAGCGACAGTTAGTAACGGAAGAGTCGGGCAGTCGTTTCTCTGGATTGACGTACCATTTTGACTGTATGATTGCTCTTGTTGGCTTAGATTGACGAGCGCAATTGGTACCGGTACAATTGTCTGGCTGCTTTTGTCCCGCCTGCCGGAGTGATGTTCAAGGTCGGCACGATACGACTCCAACAGGCGACAGGGAGCAACGGGCCGCCCCACTATAAAACGTAATTCAAGCTCGCCCATTGGCACGAAGCTTTCCCTGAAGTGATTTATTATGTCAGCCGATCCGTTTCGGCATGTCCATCCAAGCTCCAATTGACTTGGCCTACCGGGCGAAACTTTTTTGCTCCCATACAAAAAGAGACAGCCGGTCACTTGTTCGCGTCGGATATCGACGTGCCCACCACGAATTAAACCCGCCAGCCCTCGACAACGACCAAGGGGAGGAACGGCTGCAAGCGAACCCTACTGTCAGCCACAGGCCACTTGGACATAGTGAGCCCCCATGAAGAGGATACGACCTGGAAGATGGTCGGGCCAGTTGTTCAACGCCGCTGCCCGGCCATCATGTCCTCTGGCTGCCAGTAGCTTCGCGACCGCCGCGACAGCCTCCACGGCGAAGACATGCAGAGCCATGCAGCCAATCTCCCAAGTCCGCCTCCAGTCAAGTGCCGCCGCCGCCGCCGCCGCACTGCCTGCATCAGACGAGACCCCGACCTACCACCAATACCCGTCACCACCTCCCTCCCGCGCATGCAAGTCGGCCAAGCTCGCCGCCCTGCACGCACGTCTGGCCCTGTCCGAGAAGCTCCCACTAGAGACATTAGCTCGGACCCTTATCGACCGCTCCGCCGACCTCGACCCGCTCTTCAACAACCAGAGCCTCGCGAAGCTCGGCAACCAGCTCATCGAGTACCACGTGAACGAGTGGTTGATGTGCCGGTACCCGAGGCTGCCGTACGCCGTGCTCCTGGCAGCCCGTGATGGCTATGCCGGAGCTCTACCCCTGCATGACGTCGCCAAGTCATGGGGTGTCGAGATCGCAGCCGCGCCCGGCGGCGAGGTCGACCCGGGCCTGTTGCAGTTCTCCGCACGCAGCCCGAGGCCGATCCGAGACGACCCGGAGCAAGAGAAGCTCCGAAAGATATTGTTCAAGAACTTTCAGCTGGTCTTGAGGGGCAAGCCGGTCTCGACAGCATCGCCGGACGCCGAGTCTAGCAGCAGCAATCCGGCAGCGCTCGTCGATGCCGTCGCCCCCACCGCCACGGAGATGCCACACGAGGCGGAGTCGATCTCGCTGGCACCATCGGGCACAGTGGACAAGATCCGCATCGCCCGCGACGCGCACGCCAACTTTGTGCGGGCCCTCGTCGGCGCCATCTACGCCCACAGTGGGCGCGAGGCCGCCAAGCTCTTCATAACCGCCCACGTCCTCTCGCGCCACCTCGACGTCGCCAAGCTCTTCGCCTTCCGCCGCCCCACCATCGAGCTCGCCCGCCTCTGCGCCCGCGAAGACTTCCAGCAGCCCGTTGCGCGCCTGCTCTCCGAGACGGGTCGCCACTCGCGCACGCCCGTCTTCGTTGTGGGCATCTTCAGCGGCAACGACAAGCTCGGCGAGGGTGCGGGGGCGACCCCGCACGTCGCACGCACCATCGCCGCCATGAACGCTCTCAAAGCGTGGTACCTCTACAGCCCCGGGCCCGACGTCCGCGTGCCGAGCGACATGTTGGTCGAGGGCGCGAAGCCTTGGACGCCGGCGTACGTCGACATTGGCGAGATCCTGTAGAGTGGCAGAACTGGTCCATATGTCGAAAGAACAAAAATAAGATATAAAAAAAAAACTCATCTACTTGCGATTCTGCAAGCTGTATACTGTATACTAAGTCTGGTTCGGGGTTTTTCAATTTCCGGACGGGCGCATCGTGTACCTGAATATCGAACCTGTACTTTTTGTAACACCTGAAATCCGAAGCTACGTCATTGGGGCACAAGGCGCTACGGGAACCTTCATGTGAAATGAAAGTTGTAGCATCAGATTCACCGATAGGTCGAGATGTCTATCTTTTGTCTACCTAGGTAGATACTTGGTAAGTCGGTGCCAAGATTTAAACCGATGTACTACTCTGTATTAGATTATCTTATATCTTGTTTGAAAAATGTAGGAAACATCTAGACATGAACATCGTCTAATCTCACGCCGTCGAAACGCTATTAGTCTAGGACACGCCGGGATGTAACAAGCCACAACTTGAAGAATATGAAAAAAGTACCAAGAAGCGTCCTACCATGCTTTAGCTGAAGTGGTCGCCCTCACCAAGCTTGTCAGCAATTCCAAGCTGCATGAGCCGCCGGTAGTGCTCACGCCGGACCCCCTCCTGCCTCTTCTCCCGCATTGCCTTCTTGCGTTCGTACACGGCCCTCACCGTCGCCCTGATCTGTTCTCTGCCCTCGCCGTAGTTGGCCCTGGCCAGCGCCACGACGTTGTCCACCTGCTCGGGCGTGTAGACAAAGTTCCAGGTGCTCATATAGTCGCTCGTGGCAGGGTCAACGCCCTCGACCTTGTCATTGGCCACAAATGGCAGGTACACGACCGCGATGCCCGCGTCGGGCTCCATGAGTCGCCACTTCCCCTCGTCGTCGGCCGTCCTGAGTGGCGGCGGCGGCGGCTGCTCCGTCTCACGCTCCTCGGTGGTGCCGACCCAGACGGTGCAGTATCCCAGGGTATCGGCGGCCTGCTGGTACTTGTCTTTAGGTTGCCCTTCGTCACCCTGATCAGAAAGTCCCTTTTCTCTAAGGGTCTGTTCCATCTGCGCTCCCTGAAGCTTCCTATCTGCTTCGGCTGCAGATTTGGCGCTGGCCTGTTCCAGCTGGTTCAGGGTATCCTCGGTGGTGGCCTCTTCTTTGGGCCAGCCAATCCCAACCGGCCAGCCCTTGATACCCCTTTGACGAGCATAACCATCCGCCACCGAAAGCCAGTTGTCCGTCTTGATATCTGCAGAAGCATCAAAGGCAATAACTATCTCGACCTCCCGCCCAGGGCGAAGGAGTGGGTAGATTGGAAGGTTGTTGGACATGCCAGCGTCCATGAGCCTAATGTATTCGCTGTCGACTACGCTCTGCGGTGCGGTCTTTGGGAGTTTCCCGTTCATCTTATACACCGGATTCGGTAGGGCTGTAGGGTCGATCGGGTGCACCTTGCTGAGGTCTTCGTTTCGCCCAGTAATGAGTTCGTCGAACGCAATCCATCCAGACAGGTTCTGCACTAGCGGCCGTATCTCTCGGTAGTAGTGACTGAGAGTGGCGCAGAATGCACTGCCAAACATTCCGAGCAACAAAGGCATTCGGATCTCGGGCTGGTGGGTTCCGCCGGCCAGCGGCACGTCCTTGCCATCATAAAACCTCCTGCCCATGGCCCATGTTGGGATGCCGCTCTCAAACTCTTCACAGAAGAATTCATACGGGGTGATTTCGAACCACTAGGTTAACACTTATGTTAGCACTTGAAGGGTTTGTCTATTGGCGTTCCGCCGCGTGCTTACCTGGAACCATGCTTCCTGTTTTGCCTGCTCCTTGGCCTCCTCTGTTGCCGTGGGCACTTCGGCGGGCGATGCGTCATCTGCACTTGGGATCTCGTGGCGCACCGCGGTGTATATGGGCATGGGGTTGGCGCCAGATTGTATGTACCGGCGCTGGCTGGAGAGCTTGAAGTCACGGTGGTCTATGCCGAGCTCTCCCTTGGGTACCAGAAGCCTGGCCGCCAGCAAAATCCCATACACATCCACAAGACCGAATTCCGAATGCGGATCGCCGTTGAGCTTTTCCACCAGGCCGCTCAGAAGAGACTTGTTGGTAGGAGCAGAAACAAGAGCCTGGAATGCCGCTGGAGGGAACGCGATGTGCACCCCGAGGCGGGCTTTGAGGTGGTTGATCAATCTGTCGAGGTTGCAGTTTGTCAAGGAGGAGAAATAGAGGCTCTGAAGCCAGCAGGACCCACTGACTCCGGCAGTGTAGGTGATGCAGTCGAAGAGGCCATCATCGGCAGCAGCGCTCATAGAGCCAGCTCCTGCCACCAGGGCTCTTAAGCCTCCGCCACTGCCGCACATGCCGATAATGGGGACGTCTTCCGGGTCAATATCGTCCTCCTCTAGACCCAAATACCTGGCGAGCGCAACTCTGGCGACCATCCGCCTGTGTTCTCGGAACTCCTTTTCCTCCTCGCACAGACCGCTCGAGACTCGTACCTTGGCAGCATATTGAATCTCGGGATGTGCTGATGGGTTGTGTGCTTCCTCCCAGATCTCCTCTGCAAGGGAGCCCGGCGACATGGAAAGTTCCCGCTGCAGCTTTCGGAGGTATCCGGGAACCATCCTGAAGTAATCTGGCAGGATGTAGCCCAAGACTTTGTCGGTGCCCCAGTCGACATTTGCTATCGAGAGTTTCGTGGAAAGCCCCTCGAAACTGCCGGCAAAATTGAACCATGCCCCCGAGCTAGACGAGCCCGTCAAGGCGGATTCTTGCTGGGAAGCATCTTCCTGCGACGAGTAAATCCCTCTCTTGGTTTGGTCTGCTGACAGCGGCCGAGCCAGGATGGGTTCTTCCAAGGGGTATGCCGAGTATGTGAGAATGCCACTGCCTATGAGGATCGATGGCCAAGACCTTCGAAATCGGCCTCGTTTTTCCTTGGGCGGGGTTCTGGTTATCAAGGTCCTCGGCCTAGCCGATTCGCCGTATCCGGTCTTGGAACCAAGACGACACCAAAGTGGTGTGCGACATCCGGCAGGAAGCGCTGTTGTACTGGATCTCGAACGGGCGGTGGCCCGCAGAAGAGCCGACATTCGGGGATCTCTGATTTGGTTGTTGCGTTGCAGGTGTGTGCAGCAGTGAGGCAAGGGCGTCAACAGAATGTGTAGATCATGTCTTTAACCAGAGTGACAAGACACAGCTTGGCACGTGCTAGTCCAGCGGCAGTAAATTCGGGACACTAGCGCAACAAGAGGAAGAAATGAACATCTCAAGAACGAGCGGCCTGTTTGGATGGAAGTGGGATGGCACCAACGGAATTAATTCAGTCAACCAAGAGGTAGAAGATTTACATTCAGACCACCGATATAAAAATAAAAATGGAAGGCACCCGCAAAAGACTGACATCATCGCGACGATTTGATTTTGAGCACAGATGAAAGCTCGAATGCGGTCGAAAGTCAATGATGAAATAAAATGCACCAGT